>VZUA01038545.1:16601-29430 GCA_013401035.1 Horornis vulcanius
ATACAAAATATAAGAATTTTCTAAGCTAGAGAACTAATCTTCTGTATTCTACCTCTGAAAGACTATGTTGGAGCTACTACAAAGAAGTGTAAGAACAGATCCTCCCTATGGTTTAATTTGTATGTTTTCTAAGGTAGAATATGAAACTGCTCAGGAATCTCCTGTACTGCTGCCCCTTTTTGCAACAGCAAATTTCTAGAGAAGTTAATAATTTTGGGGTAACTGCTGTTCATGTGAAGTGGAAATAGCTTATAGCTATTGCCTCAGCCTTCATTTTTTACATAGCAAGTGTAGCAAAAATTATTTCCTGATCAAAGCAAAGCAAAATCAAGAAACTTGGGTACCAGCTGGCAGTTTTTTCAGGTGGTGCTAATGAAAACCATGCTGTCAAGGGATCTTGTACTTCTGGAGGCTTTGCATTTTCAGTTAGCTCTTACTCCATCTTTTTCCAATATACTCTTCCTATTTCACCCCCACCCTCCTTTCTGTGCCTCCCAAAATGTCTCTTTGTCTCCATTCTCTCCCTTTTCATCCTTTGATACCTGCCCCAGACTTCTCCCATTCTGCCTACAGTCTGTCTCACTCTGTAGATGACACATCCACAACATCAATAAAACCCCACCACCTATCAGGTGAACTGGGACATTAAACACATTAGTAATTTAAAGACTTGAAACCCCAAGGCACTTCTGTGGCCTGCAACAAAAAAAAAATCTTACAAAGCAGAGGCATGAGAGCAGTCTAATAGAATTCTGCTGCATTTGGTCCAAATGGTCCAGTTTTTACCCTAACATTGTAATTCAAAATTTCTCTGATATGAAAGAACACGTTAATTTTTAAAAAGCTGAGGTAAATGTGTTAAGGCTGCGGGCACATGACTAGACCCTGGCCTGAGGTTAAACTAACTGAAGAGGATGTGAGAAAATACTGCACATGACATGAGAAATTGCTGGATGTGACAGATGAGAGTGTGAGATTCCACAGATGGGTGAAGGGAGTGATGTGAGAAATGGACGGACTTCAAAGATGCTAGGAGGGGGCTGAGAGCTGTGAAGTGCAATTCTGGAGGTGCTGCTTTGTGGAAACGTTCTACAAGTTTTAGAATGTGCTCCCAAAAATCCACTGTGATTATTCAAGGGATAGTTTATTTAAATTACAAGTCCTCCAACCTGAGCTGACCTCCCCACTGGTTTGCTAACTTGAACAATGATGTCTTCTCCTGGAGCATGGCAGCTTGTGAGGCACAACAATGTCACCAACAAGTGACACAGAGCAGCAACTCTGTTCCCCCCAGGCACTGCCACAGCTGTGTTTGCATGTCCAGCATTCACTGAGACACAGCCAAGTGGCTCTGGGGCAGACAGTGGTCACACTGATGGGAGCAGCAAGTAGAATCTTCTTCCTGATCAAGAATTGTTCAATTAAATCTAATGTAAAAGTTTGGGGCAAATTTGTAAAGGAAAAGTTTGAGAACTACAGGCTTGGAAAGAAATCCCATGTCTAAAGGATACTCTTAACAAGTGAACTGCTCATCCAAATGAAGGCAAGATGCAGATTCCTGGCAGCTGTAGTTAAAAGAACCAGCACCAGAAGCTGAATTCTATCATTACTCAAAGCCAACATCTGCATAACTCAGAATTCAACATAGGAGTGACCAAGTCAGAGCCTAAATACTAAGATGATGTTGGAAGTTATTAAGAAAGGTAATATTTTTAAAGAATCAGCTGATAACTATCAATTGTGCACGTCATCAGAATGAACTTGCAGACTCATAATTTTTTTCCAGCAGTGCTCCTAGAAAAGGAGAATAGTCTGAATCAGGATGCTCGAATTTGATGAACATTTCAATTGCACTCTAAGTCTCCTTTGTATTCCTTGGATAGTGTTAGCAAGCGAGTTTAGAGTAAAACAAGTGATTCCAGTGGTTTTGGTGGGAGTGAGAGCAAAGCCAGTCCCACTGCAGCCTGGTCTACAAAACCCCCCAGGCAGAATTGCAAAGTCCTCTGTCAACACCCAGAATGGGCTCCTCTTGCTGCAGAAACTGGGTGAATACCATCAGTACTAAGAACTGTGCTGAGACAGAAAAACTCTTTTCCTTCCATCTAGTGTTTCAACAAATTTCTGAAGAAAAAGCTAAAGAGAACCTTGAAAAGATTCTTCAAGGAAGGGAAAGTGAACTGATGAGAACTCCACTGGTTCTGGAAGCAGTGGTGTCTACTGAGGGCAGAGATCTCCTTTTTTCCTCTAACCTTTGGGCAATGTAAATGGAAGACAAATGGAAATCCCCTTTCCATTCTGCTGCAGACAGAGATGCTCTCAGAGGTGCTCTGAGGAGACTTCTCTTTCTCTTGTAATCAACAGCAAAGCCCCATGGAAGGATTTCTACCAAGATACTTCAGAGACTGAACACAGGAAAAGCACAGGGACCAAGCAGACTGGAAGTACTGCTCCCTAATTTAAGCCAGTACCTGGAAGTGACCTGACTGAAAGACACCAGGTGAGGAAACACAACAATCTCTTTGTAAGCCAAGGATGATGCTGTGCTGGGCAGCAGCACAGCAGCAGCTGCCTCCAGAGCACTCTGCTTTGTGTGGGAATACACAATACTCACCCTGTCATGTAGTGTCCAACCAACATATTTTAAATAACTATCATTCAGGAAGGCATCACTGTACATTTTCATCCAGACACCAATTTCTTCAATACAGACAGCTCTAATCTCAGCAATAGCATCACTAGTATGGAAAAAGAAAAGAACAAGGATTAGCCAGATTACAGACACACCTAGATCTCATTCCCATTGCCATAGCTATAATATTTTGCTTTACTTGTCATGAACCTCACTATGTGAAGCTTGTCACTGTTCTTACTACCATCTCACTGATTCCCTGTTCCTCTACATCCTTGTACTCACTGATCTAATAATTTCAGTGTTTATATATGCTCCTACATTTCCTCTACACAAAGAAATTCTGACTCTAGTTTGCTTCTTAGTCTGTTACTCCAGCTTTAACCTCTCTCTTTCAAAGAGAATTATGAACCCAAGCTACAAACCTCCTCTGGGCAACCATTGCTGAAACAGCATCACTGACATGTGCTTTGCAGCCCTATCTCCACCTCAAGGTGCAGAACCACAGCAAGGTAGGAGAAGCTATTTGGTTTAGTCAAAGGCACCTCCAGAGGAGCACAGTAGAATTTGCTACACAGAAATCTCATTTCATACCCCCATGAACACCCTTACAACAAAACCCATGAGAATTTGGCACTTCAGCATTGGTTTCTTCCCATTTTCTTGCTTTTATCCTACATTCTGACTGTGGCAAATCATGGAAGAAGCAAAGACATATCTCAGGCAGATTTATCAGCTGCTTAGTGAGGAGAGGTGGCAGGAAACTGGAGAGGTCACCTAAGGAGACCAGGATGGAAATGCTTTCCATCTGATTGGCACTTTCCTGCCTGCCTGACATGGAGCATGGCATCTTTACTAATAATGAAACAACGGGAAAAGGGATGGGGGCCATCTGTCCCTTCAGTAATTCCATCTCTGGGACATCTGTTACCATGAGAAATCATTTGTGCCACTCCAGCTGGCACTGCCTCACAGTTCCAAATTTCAGCTGTAATACAAGAACACAAAGAGTCACTGCACAGAAGAAGGGAATGTCTGGTGCTTTGTAAACACTGGACTTGCTTGTAATTGAGACTCTTGTTTTGTATTTTTATTTTAAAAAAATCTTTTTGGAAAAGTAATAAACATCAATTTAACTCTAAACCAGAGCAACAGAGCCCCAAAATGAAATTTAGTTTACAGGAAGGAAAGAAAAACTCCAAGCTTCAAGTAAGTGAATAATTGCAAAAACGAGAAAGTGCATTTTTCTGAAAGTCAGCAATTTTACAAAATATAAATAAAATGCACTCACTCCTCTGGTCAAGACACTGCACAGGTTCATAGCCCTAATGCAGGGCAGCAAACCCCTGGTGACTCCATACTGGAACTATGTACTTCCCTCCTGCAGGCTGGCCCAGCTGATCCAGTGCCTTTGTCCTGTCCCTGACCTTCCAGACGCTGAGCTGGAACCCACAGGGCTCCCACAGGGACCATGAACCCAGCCCAGCACCACACAAGGCTGGGGGGACTTCTCCAGGCAAGTCTCAGCATTTGGATTCAACTTGCAGGGAGGAAACTGTACTGCTGCAACAGCAGAAAAGCATCAACAGCATGTAATGCATTTAATGCAATAACATGAGGGGGACACCTGTGTGAATGCCACCAAACCACTGCCATTGTCTCTCTTTGCCTATGAGAAACATTAATTCTAATAACTTCCCAACAGCATCAGTAAATCTGGTCTGTCCAACTTCCTGAAGCCTCTGTAACCTCAGACCCAAAGTAAGGGCAATTCACAATGGAGACAAGCTGCATTAGGAGCAGGGCAGGGCATCAAACAAGCTGCTCTTACCAGGGATTTCTCCTACAGGTTTAAGTAGTGTAAGGACCAGTGTGCTAAATATCACACTCAAGCATTAAAAACTGCATTCCTTATGGGAAAGGCAATCATAATGAAGAAAAGTTATAGTTAAAACTATGACTAAAATAACTATGACTATATATGTGTGTATATATATATGTGCATGTGTGTGTGTTTAATTGTACATCGCTTCACATTGAACTAGATTAGCAATTCTCTTATATGGAGTTACTTTTATACTATTTTAAAAGCAAAATATAGCTGGAAGAATGCAGGACTTACAGAAAAACCTAAAAGAGTAGTAGATATAAATCAAGAAAAAATAGGGAGCCACATCTGCAGCAACACAAAGTAGCAAGGAAGACATTCTTATGAGGGGAGGACAGCCTGGGTCCTAACATCCAAGTAGGTTATTTCATCACCTTATAAATTTACTAACTGTAAAGGATTTTGGAAGGATTTAATGGCAATCCAAAAAAAACCCCTAAATGTCAACAACTATTTAATTATGCAGCACAGCCAGCCAAAGAGCAGGAAAAATCATGTTTTCTCTAAGAGTGCATTCAAACTTCCCTAGGCAGACAGTGAAAAACTGCTTCTTGATTCAAAAGCCTTCTCAGGGATCCCTCAGCACTACAGACACTCACTCCAAGCTGCTAAGAAAGAAAAAGAAAAAAAGAAAAAAAGAAAAAAAGAAAAGAAAAGAGGAAAAGGAAAAGAAAAGAGGAAAAAGAAAAAGGAAAGAGGAAAAGAGGAAAAGAGGAAAAGAGGAAAAGANAGGAAAGAGGAAAAGGAAAAGGGCTATTCAGCTGATTAACAGATTTAGTATAATAAGAATTTAACATTTCCAGTATAATTGAAAATGAGACAGAATCATGGATAAGGCATGTGAGACCAGTAAACACTCAAGCTGCTGGAGAAGCAGGGGAACTTGAGAGACACCACTTCTCACTCCACATCACCTTCCAGGTAACTGTCACTGATCAGAATCACTTGTGTTCCTGCAGGAATCACTACCATGGACTCCATGTCCATACAATGTCCATACAGTACAGCCAAAAAAATCTTTGTACGTTTGCTATCAATGTGGTAATTGCCTGTCATTTCTTTTCTTCTAATTTTTATACAGTTAAATACATTTTAGCTTCTGGTCAGAGTAACTATGAATTGTTTAGCTTTTTGAAAATACACACTATTTCTGGATGACACAAGAACATATAAATACTAATTATACCTGCACTGGAAGTATTTTTGAAATAATTAATGCATTATGAATTATCATAATTATAAATTAGTGATGTAAGCTTGTATTACTTGCCAAATGCTTCTAAAAAGAAATAGAATCTAGTCCAGCAGAGAGATGAAAACTAACAGGGCATCTAAAGATCTTAGACATGAAAAATATTTAACCCTCTTTTCAGCATAAACTGCAAAGCAAGGTCTACAAGGGGAAAATATTCGCAGCGCAATTCACAGCCTAAGCTCCTACTCTGGGTAAAGAGATCCTCCTGTGTAACTCCTGAAACAATTTGACAAAGGGAGTTCCAATAAGAAATTCTGCATTTCCTTTTGGAATTTTGGCTTGACAAGGCAGGACCATAAACCTTTGGACAAACCACAGCAGTGTCAGGAAACAGATTTTGCCAATGCCACTCCAAGTGCCACTTCAGTGTACCTTTCGTGCCAAAGTACACACAAGAATTATGATTAAGGCCAGAAGTATTCAGGACCTGAGCTACAGAGTCTCTGATGGGTATTTGGGAAATGTCAGGTGCAGAGCAGGGTTGCTGGAGTGGTTGTCAGCTTCAGCTCCAGCTCACGGCTTTTTAGTCTGTTTAATCACAAACTTGTGAGGTTAATCACGACTAAACTGAAAGCCCTCTAAGCAAACCTGGCTGACGTGCAGTGCCCTGGATGCTCCCATCCTACAGCACTGGCAGTGCTGAGTCAGACCGAGGCATGGCCTGGAGATGACCAGCAGAGCAGGAACTGCTCCACGGCTTCTGGGAAGCTCCTGAAGGAGCCTGACTACTCCCGCTGTACCTGCTTGCCCAATCTAACCACTGGAGATGCTGCTTCTCACACCTTGTTCTGAAACAGCCAGAACTGCAGATAACCACCAGAAGACAGTGGTAGCACTCAACAGGCAAACCAGTGTGAACAGAAAAATACAGATTTTTCAGTCAAACTCCCACCCAAGGGACAGGAAATGGAGCAGCTGCACAGGACCACACCACTGCCACTTGGGCCCATCTCTTGGCCTGCCTGTCAGTTTACAAACATTTAAAAGACGTAATTATAATAAGAACTGGACAATAATGTCTTTTCTACTTCTTTTTTTCTCTGACTCTCATCTCTGGAGCTGAATTAGGACCCCATAAAAGAAGAAGTGTAAGAAAAACAAGAGTTCAGATTCAAATTCCGGAAGTTCTGGTGAATGCTCGCTGCATATCCCACTCATGGGAGGGGCTGGCACACAGCACTCCCATTCCTAAATGTTCCTGTGCACAAGTGGCTATGTAAATATCTATTTCAATAGCCTGTTACTAGGCTGATTATCCAGTGCTCCTGCCAGACCAAAGAGTTTATTGTTTGAAGGCATGATGTAGATTCTGAGATGTAGCTTTATGTATCTCTGACCCCAGTGTTTCTCAAAGAGTTCCTGTCCCACCACCTTTGCTTGTCTGAAGTATGAGGTACAGCTCTGCAGGGAAGGGAGCAGTGTGTGCTTTTAAACTTCACAGAAAGGTCAAACTCAAATTAAATGATATAACTTCTTGGCTTCTCTTTTTTTTATGCCTGTAAGTGACACCAGTAATTTATTAGTTTTTTTTCAAACATACCTAAACCCATAATGCATTTCCTTGTCACATAAGAAGTACATTTTGCCTCCTTAGGATAACACATTTAGGGTGCGGGAGAAGGAGTTTTCTCTGGTTTGGCTTAGGCATTATTCCCCTGTGCTGACTGGTTTGTGCTTCCTCACCAAGCTGCCATTCAATAACCCCTTCTCCCTTTTGGCCATGTCTTGTTTCCCACAGTGGAATTCCCATGTAACTTGTCACCATAATCCTACTTACTCTGTAGCAGGCAAAGGAACACCTTGGAAGGAGACAGAAGCATCTTCTCCGTAAAAATGGCAATGCCATCTAGATTTGGCAAGGTTTACCTTATTTGCCAGCACTGACAAAACATTACTTCAGGACAGGCTCATGCCCTGCATAAATCCTCAAACCCACTGTGTCCATCAGTGTGAGGATCCCCATTCTGGTCTGCCATAAGCTGAAACTGTAACAGTTCTGTTTTTCTGGACAGTCACACCTGGAGGAAAAAGTCTATAGGCACTCAAAACAAAAATGATGCTATGAAGTAGGACTGAAATCCAAGATCTGTTAGTCTTATCCTCTGAAAGGGAAATCTGGACACACAGTGCTAAGTCCTAGCCAGGGTAAGAGCCAAACCGAAACTCTGACACCTCAGATAATGGTTCAGAAGGATGAACATTGTATAAATACTCATTACATCTGAGCAGCCATGTGGCAATTACCTCAGATTCAGTCATCTGTGATATGAGATACAACTGAAATGAAGAAATAGACCTCCCCTCCTTTTTTATACACATATACCTTGCAAGCAATTTCCAGCTTTTGACTTCAGTAAGAAAAAAAAAAGTTTAAAATCCCATTATAAGGTTTTAAAAAAAAAGAGAAAAAAACACCATTGGACAACCAAATATATCATAAAGCCAAAGAAAATTAGTAAAAACAAATGGCTGAGGAAGGAGAAAAAGCAACATGCAGTGAGGTGGGTACATTTCCTGCATGTTTATTAAAAATATCTCAGTTTTGACCAAATCTGCTGTTCATACTAAACTAGCATTATACCTACAAAACTATTTAGCTATTTCTGTAAATCTTTTTTTTCTTTTTTTTTGCTTGATAAGAGAAGTGAGCACTGAAATCTTCCAGTAAATTGGAAGCCAATCTACAGAAAGAAGATGTAACCTCACTGCAACACTTGTCAGAAGACACATTCTGAATGAAACAGTTTTGGGGGTTTTGTTTAGGTCAAGGACTTGTTATTTAAGCTACAAAGGTCACTAAGCATGAATCACTGTGGCTGAGTCTGAATCATATTGAAGGATGGGACTTAGTCTCTGGGAATAATTAAAATAACATTCTTTCAAAATCATCACCACTTGTGCATGGTCTAAGGCCTGTAAAATCATGTGAAGTTTATAAACAATTTGAACTATTTGAAAGAAGGAAAGTTCAAGAAATGAAGAAGTTATGAAAGCAGATAATAGGTCAAAACCCTTTACATTTTATCCCTCATGGGCTCTGTCATCAGTTAGCTGGGTTTCACCCAGACATTTTCCCCCTCCATTTTCTCATCCAGCTGTGAGTGCAGGAGTCTCACTCTGTGCTCTCTGTTGTGTACCATTACTCATAGTTTGGTGTGTTCTAAGAGTCTCTCTGGGGCTCCCCAAAAGGTCAGGGATGGCTAGTGCTCACACAGGTGGCTCTGGGGGCAGGGTGGGAACAGGTTCCTCCTGACCCCTCTGAACAGTGGCACAAGCAGTGCCACCACCTGTCTGATTCCAGTCAATTCCCCACTGCTCTAACAGGGCCACCGTGGACACCTTTTTCCAGGGCAGGGATGGAGTTTATTTATTTGGCCTCTCCTATTTTACAGCAACATCAGCAAAATCAGGTCTTTACTAGTGGTGGCAGGAGGCATGAAAAGAAACTTTTTTACAAAAGGAGGAATTCAAAAGAAAAAGCAAAAGCACCAGAATGCAGACCACCAAAAGGCTGAGTCTTTTTCCAACCCCACATAAGAGCATGAACTACTAAGAGGCTATTTTAAAGCAATGTTTTGTTTGATATAATACACTAAGTTCTGAAGGGATAAAAAATGGAAACACTCTTAGAATTTAATTTCTTCAGCTTTTTTCAGGTACTGAGGAGCCACTCTCCAACCCCACTGTGCTGCTCACACTCACACATCTGTCGACACGAGCACCTTCCCAGTTTCCTGTGTGTTTTTCTCCAAATTACAATCATCCCTCTGCCCAACTGAATTTTGGGTTCCTCTTCACCTTCTAACCCTCTTCTCATACACCCTATTTTCCTGCCATTTTACTAAAAGATTCCAAAAATTCTAAACCTTTAAAGCAGAACTGAAATCTGAAAGGTTAATTGCATAGTTTGGTACCCTGGAATTTTATCTTTTGATTTCAGAAAGTCAATTAACATTTAAAGAGCTGGCTGCACCAAGGTGATGCAGATGCTCTGAGGCACCTTATGACGCACAACAATCTCAAATCTATTTTAAAAGACTACTGCTCTCTGATAAACCATATTCCAAATTTGCTGTTTACACCCAAGACATGCAAAAGGAAATGCAGGTTGGAGGACAACTGCTATCCCTATGATACGCAGTAATTATTTATTATTCTTAAGATATGTCATTTTTGTGCTCCCAACATGGACAACTTCTCTTTTCAAAAGGCAAAGATTCAAAGCCCATGTCTCCCGCAACCCCTTAAAGCTGTTTCTACTGAATTAAAATAAAGTTGTGTGGATGGCTTTACAATTTGTATATTTGTCCATAACTTCAAGTGTTTTTGACAGTGATCTTGCAGCATCTAGAATATTACATCAGAAGAAAATCAACCCAGAAGCTGTCCTTGACTCTCCTTATGACCACACTTTGTTAGCAGAGCCTACTGGAACATGCGTTTTCTTACCGGTATCTATGAACAAATATACCCTTAAAAATAGAGTTCATCATATTTTCGATTTCATCTTGGTTTTCTTGTAGCTGTGAAAAACAAAACACAAAATAAATAAAAGAACATTGCTTGTTATAATTTTGTATTCTACAACTGCCTATTGGGAAACCTTAGAAGACCTTGGAAGAGCACTTGAGTAAATCCACCATTTCTCCTTTTCCCAGCACACGCCTATATTGTGTACATACACATACAAATATTTACATTTATATATGCAATGTCTTAATGGGAAAAAATTAACATTCATTACAAATACCAGTTTAGTCCCTCAAATTACTTCTTTGACGTGATCATCTTCTTTTGCTACTGAAAATGAGACAAGTAGAGACAATGCATGCAGTAATTTCACCAGTGCTGTGTTCACAGGGAAACACAGAGCTGAGTGAATGACAGCTGCAGAAACAAAGCTGGTTACAGATTAGTTTTGAAAATATTAATGTTCTATTTAAGGAAAGGAGTTGAAGATGTTCTCGATCCTAAGTAAAAGACTGTCAGTTGCTTGAGCTTCAGCACCCACAATAACTGGGTTTCAGAAGCAGGAAGATTTCCAGGACTGCAGCACACCTGACATCCAGGCCTTAGACTGCAAGAAACCAAACCCAATTCCAAATGAAAAGGTGTTATGAGCATACTTTTATAAATAAGAGCATTTTCTTAAAAATCTTGTCACTTTCTGGGTGATATGAGCACGTTTTTGCAAATACTATGGGAGGCTCATGTAAATTAATATGTTAACACAACTCCAAATTAATTACAGTATTCTCATACTGTCATATCTTGTACTAAACTAAGTATAACTTAATTACACCTACATGCAGTTTTGTTAATAAGATGACACCAGTTCTATCCAATCAGCTCTTGGAGCAGCCATCGTTCTTCCATCAAGGTGCTCATTACAGTCTAAACACAGCACCACAAAGTGGTGTAATGTAAATTTGCCCACATTCTCACAGTAGGAAAACCACAACAGAGCCTTGCTGGTAGAGTGCACATATGGATAAAATAATTAAACTTGTATAATTATGGCTGTATATATTTAACAGATAAAAGGTTTTAAAGCCAGAGGCAAAATTGTGATCAGCTGGTTTGACCTCCTGCATGGCATGTGCTCTGAAACACTTTCACCTAAGGGCTTCTATTTTTCAGCCAAATATTTCTACTGCATCTTCCAGGTATGATCTCAAGCAGCTTCAGAACTCAGGGAGTGAAGTCTCCAAGTTCACTAAAGTGTAAGGTGCTGGGTCCATTTTGCATGTAAAGAAACTAAGGCATTGAGGGCTCTTGACTAAATAGTCAAAAGCCTGCCAAAGAAACTAATTTCATAGTAAAAGGTATAATGTGCAAAGGGAAGAGCTGGGTCCACACCAGCTCTGCATACATGAACCAAGAATATTTAGACATGGCCTCTGGGAAAAGCACTATCTGCAGCATCAGCTCAACCCAAATATGCATAGCCTAAATGGTTGTTTGAAAATTCATAACCCAAAGGGGACTGTGAGTTCCTAATCACACCTCAGCTGGATGACTCCACAGGCCACAGGCAGGGAAACATCCACAGCAACATGGGGGTAGAGACAGTCTAGCACAGGCTGTGCAGTAAAATGAGGATTGGAACAAACCAAGAAGCCTCAGGAGGTTTTCTGAAAATCTACCAGGGCCCTGGAAGTGGAAACTCACAGAGAACTCAGGGAATGATTTCGTTGTATAAAACCACGCCACAGAAGACAGGTAGGAGAGGATGGACTTTCTGAGCCATGAGAAAGTTGAGATTCTGAAAAAAGTGTACTTTGCCATCTGAGTGCGAAGTGAAGCAGCATGGTAGAGGCCCAATCAGCACAGATGAAGGGACAACACAGGTGGCTTTCCTCCCTCTTCTGCACAGAATTTACAGTTCACTATAAATGTGGTAAATTATCATCTGGTACAGGTATCCAGGTTACACACAGCTGGTGTGGAAGCAGAATCAGAGTTTCAGTAGGTCCATGTGAGATCCCTTTTACCTCTGTGTTCTAGCATTCAAAGGATACAATTCTCAAATGTATTTTAGATTCAGTAATGAATTTTCTCTAAAACTCTAATTGCTTTCTACACTTTCAAGTTTTTTAAACCCTGCACTTGAATCTGAGTGCTTAACTTCAAGCATCCTGAGAGAGCATCTGTGTCTTGGGACTCCTGCGCTTACCAATGGAGAAATGATTTAACACTCCCCCTCTTAAACAGAGGTAAATAATGAGGGAAACATTCTCTTGTTGATTCTGCAAGCAGGTCTGGAAGCTCAAAAAGACACGTATGACAAACACAAAATTTGAATTATTACTGGCAGATACTAAAAAGACAACTTTCTCTGCTTTGTGGCATATTGCTACATAAATCATCCACTTGAGCTGAAAATCTAATTGATAAGACAGAGTTCCACAAATGACTCTCCCACCAGGCCTGTAGATGATGGCATGAGGATGAAACACTTCAGGAAGTGCTCCATCTCCTGTGCTTCAGACTAACTTGCCACACTCAAGTTGGTGAACTATCCCTCTATCAGCTCTATCAACTATCCCTCTATCAG
>VZUA01038546.1:1464-18986 GCA_013401035.1 Horornis vulcanius
GTCTTTCAAAGAAAACTATCGGGGCTTTGTTATAACATTAACTGGGGTCTCAGTGCTGCCAATATGCAGATCTGAAAAGGTGGTACATTTCTTCAGTAGCAGTCAGAACTCTATTTTTTGGCATCTGCCTGACTCTCTAATTACCTCTGGTTTTCATCTCCAATAACTGAACAACAGTTTTAATCCAGAGCTTTGCTTGTTTTAAGAAGTTAACAATGGTTAACCACACTTGCAGGTGTAGATTTCTGTTCAATCTGGTTACCTGTTACTATTGTTTATTTACAGTGGCTATTGCAANTAAAAATCACAGTGATGATTAAATAGACAGTGGTAATGCTGCTGTCTTTGAAAGGGATGAGCTACTGTCTGAAACTGTAAAAACACAAAGTTCCTGCGCATTTGTGCATTTCATTTCAATTGGGGCCACTAGTTGCTTTTAGGAATGCATTATCGTTAAAGAACAAAACAAAACACACAGAGGGAGTTTGGAATCTTTCCAGCAAAAGTAGTCAATTTTGAAACTAGTTCAGCTACTTTACCTAGCAGTGGGAAAAGTCCCAAAACCTCAAGGGTACAGACACCATGAGTTTCCATGTCACATGTATGAAAATGACTGTTTATATAAGTTTCACTATTCTTTACTAACCAGTTTATGCCCAACAGGTGACCAGGATATATACTGTGTATCATTAGGTAGTAGTCCATCATCTAAGATAGAACTGGAAAAACAAAAACAAAATGCAGCCAAGAGAAATCAGCGAAATGACATTTCAGTGCACAATGAATGTTAAAACAACATCTTTGCAAAAATTACTGACCTGCTATTGAAATCATAGATGTGATATGAAGCTGTAAAAGAATGCCTCCACAACTGCAAAAGAATTATTTTAATATTAAGAAAATGAATTTCACAAGGTTTCATATCTCTTGCAGTTCAAGATACCCCTAAAGCCCTCCTTGTGAGGAGTGATTTTTATTAAGATAGCGAGGGCACAATGAACATACAAGGGTAACAGATCTCTACCAGGTTTAAGGAAAGACTGAAGAATTTCCACTCTTCTGGGGTCATCATTTAAATACTAGGACAGAGGCTATTGACTGATTAAGGACAGAGATACAGATGCCAGAGATGCTGCAGATTTTCAGAAATCCTTGCAGCAACATGGCAGACTATAGTCAGTGTGCAGTGCATCCTCCTCCTTGTGCTTTGCTGGCTCATTTGCTGTTTTCTGTCTTATTTTTTGTGTTGTATTATTTAACTTGGCATCTTATTTTATAGTAGTTCTCACAAGTCCCAGCAGTATGTCTATAGCTGCTCCTCCAGCACCAGAGTGACCTATTCCCATTCATATTGTCACAGAAATAAAACCCTTCTCTGAGAAATCTGTCTCTTGATATCTGTATGGCTCTGTGGACACTTAACAGAGAGAAAGATGATGATGATAATGCAGACACATTTAAACATGTTCACTGTGTGGGGCTGGAGATGTTTGATTTAGCCCACAGCATTGACATGTTGCAATAATGCTCCCTTCAAAGAGGGGATATTCATATGAAGATATAAACCAACAACTTAGTACTACACAGCCAGATGGCTATTACATAACAAGTGTCTACATCCTCATGATTCATTTTGTTACTCTTTCTTTGCAATAAAAATTAATAATAACAGAACTTTCAATCACACTGTTATATAAAGGTTAAAATATCTTGTTTCAGCATTAAAACAAAATTAACTCTTATGCATGCAACATATAAAATACTACAGAGCAATAAATTACAAGTAGAGAGGATGTGTAGGGTGGCTGGTAAAATATTAGGCATTTTGTGGCCTCTAATGATGCAGAGAAGAGTCAAATAATTCTGAACAATTCAGAAAGACAAAAGGTAACTAGCTTAGGAGGACACAGCACGGAAGTTAAACTGAAAAGAGCTGATGACTGAGCGCACAGACTGTGTCTGGCACAGTACAAGAACCACCCTGGGACTGCAAGGCCAGGACTTGTAGACAGTGCTCAGTGACACAGTGCTCAAGTATTTGTGCACTGAACAAGTTAGGACTGAACTTTTTACAAACAGAACAGGCACTTCTCTAGAACAAAAAGGAAAGAACAACCAAGTGAGCGGTTTCTCAGTGCACAAACTGCACAGCAAATGATCACCTCCATTAGGCTTCTCAATTGGCACACAGAGCCAGGTTTTCATGCCACCTGGCACAAATGTGGCTTGACCTTTGTTGCACAGTTCAGCACCATGCCAGGATGAGGCATTCTGCTGCAGGCTTTTCATGTGCTCGCTGACAGGAGGCAACAGGGACACACAAGCCCACTCCAAGCACAAGCCTTCTCTGAAGCACATGCAGATTTTCATTCACCTCAATTTTAAACTCTTACCTCCTACCACCACAATGTAACAACCACATATATATATATAGCACAGATATACAAGCAGATGTATACCAGCATATCTACTCATCACTTCTCCTTACCCACACAATTCCTGGGACAGCTATGCCTATCTACTCTCCTAGATTGTCTTCCCAGTAAAACCATCCCTGTTCTCCTTGTGATAACTTTCCATCCACTTTTTATCCAGATGCCTTTTTTTCCCTTGGGCAGTCAACTCTCTTCTGCCAAGCTCACAAATAATTCCAGTCTCTTCTCCTGCCTGCTCAACTTGACTGTTCCCTTACAGACATTTATCACATTCATCCATCCTCCTGCATTTCCCTTAGGTTCTCTCAGTCTCACAGTTGTTCCCAAACCCTTATTTTCCAGTTTCATCCTCAGGTGTAAAGTGCACTTGTACCTTTGTATAGCTGTATTGCAGAAGAGCAAACTTCTGGTCAGGAGACAATAAAACCGTGCTTGCCTGGTACTTATCCTGTCAACAAAAGAAGGGCAAAAGAAACACATTAAGCACTGATTGCAAAGACTATGCAGAACAAAACATGAAATCCAATACCTTTTCCAATGTCTGTATATATTACATATAAATCAACATACTAATGTTGTATTTGCCAGGATAACTGAGGATGTTCCATTGTCAGCATTGATACACAGGATGTCCCCATTATCTGTTTTGTGAAGATACTGATTTCCTAAAAGCACAAGAGAGATGACAAAAAAAAAAAAAAAAAAANAGTAAAATGCTCATCAGTTACTTCTATTTTCCCTCTATGTTTTTAATCAGAAAATAAAATCCAAAAATCTGGTCAATGCTGTTTCCCCCAATTTTCAATGAAAGGATGCTTATAGCACAAAAATGTTCACAAAATGTAGTTGTGGCACTCACAGCATCCACCTTCTAGCATCTCCTTCCCTTGGGACACTAGGCATACTGAAAAGGAAATCTCCCTGTTCCCTGGCAGCCCGACACACAGGAAGCTGACACACCTCAGAGGATAACATGCTTCTACCCTAAAGCACAGAAATAAGTATGCTCTCTTAGCAGTAGGAGAATATAACTCGCCATGAACATGAGCATGTTTCTAAGGGAAACAAAGAATCAGCCCTTTGAGCTATGCATGTTCTATATGTTCTATAATGGTACTATTAAATAATTTGACTTCTTTTCAGACAGCAGTAGTCACCCCAGCATGAGGTGACTGAAGGTAGTACATTGCTGAAGGTAGTACATTTTCTTGACATTCAAGTTGTATATATAAATGAATTACCTGAAATCCACTCCAAATTGTGTGTTTTGTACTTATAGTCATTGTTCAAGTAATTCTGTAGAGTGTACGTTTTTCCTGAAGAGTTCTCTTCTGAAAGAAACAGATAGGAGACAGATTTTGATCTTTCTGCAAATTATTCCATGCCAGCTTCTTAACCTGGCTACTAAATGGATTTTTGTTGCTGGTTATTAAAGCTAACCATCTCCAAAGTCGTAGCAGTGGAAAGGCAATAAAACTTTATTGCAAGGTAAATTCAGTAAGCATAAAATAAAGGAGTGTCAGCAAGGTCATTCAACAAACTCATGGAAATAAAAATACCTGTTTGACAGAGAAAAAAATGACCAGAAGGCCTCTGACTCTCTTACCTCAGCAAACATGTACTCATCGAAACTGAAAAGAAGTGATCTTTGTGCTTTTCTCCCCATGCTCACTCTGGGAAGTTCACTGCAGAGCCCCAATTGCTAATAGTTGCAATTGTGAATCACTTGCTTATCCTTAAATTCCAATTTCAGAAACATCTCAAATAAAAAAATCCTAAAAATCTGAGAAACAGCAAAATATTCAGGGAAGGGCTAAAAAACCCCCCCTAATTAAATAACAAACACTTCCTGATAAGATTATGATGAAATAATTGATTAAATATTTTTCCCTCTTTTGATGTGATTTTCACCACGGTATCTTAAGGTTTATTTTAGTATTACAATTTTGACTGGAAAATTAAAGCCAAGTAACTGGGTTAGTCTGAAAAGACCAAGTGAAACTTTGAATCTAGTTAAGCTAATCAGTTTGGTCATCAGCTTTAGCACACTGCAGTCAGCTTCTATGTAAAGTATTTCTTTCTTACTGCCTGAAGTGCACAAGCTACTTCTTCCAAAGTACGACAAGTAATAACCACAACTACAACTCAGCCTGTGAGTCTTTGTGATCTTTTTCCTCTGAAAACAAAGATTAGAGGTTTTAAATTCAGGTGTGTAATTCTCTCACTGCATCTTCCCTGCTGGTTGTAGGTATACATACATACATACTTACATACATACATACATACATATATATATATATATTTAATAGAAAACTAGAATCTACCTTTATCTACCTGTATCTACGCTTTTACCAACGGGGTCCAGAAGGGAAGGAATTTTAGTTTCAGCTGGCTAAATCAAAAGACTAGAATAAAAGCAGCTGATAAAAACACTCAAAACACAGATGTGATGACTGATCAACCAAGATGCTCACCTGCCCCTATCAATTCTGAGACCCCAGTCTTTTGGATACTTTTAAACAGACTGCCTTATTTTTCCTTATGCTGAAGGAGAAAAGGACAGCAAAGTCCCTGCGGATACACACAGAGAAAAACACCTCACAATAGTTTGCAGGTCCTCTTTCTGCAGGTTGGATACCTGTGACATCTCAGGAAGACATATCAGCTATTACAGCTTTACTCTTATTTCCAAACAATAAGAAAACTGTATATATAAAGCACAGACTGTACAAGTACTGCTGCAAGAGACATAACAAACAATGATTTTACTCTAAAATGCTCAGAAAAGGTTAAAAAATGCTTGCTCAATTCCATCTGAAATGAGACTCTTTAAAAAAACTACTAGGCTGGATTTATTGCTCTTGAAGTTTCTGTGAGAATATTAATTTCTCAGGTTATTTATTTAACTGAATATTTAATTTGATGGATTATGAACAAGTGGGTATTTAATATTCATACACAGTTGTCTAGTTGGGAATATGACTACTTCCCAATCGAGAAAGTGTCATTTTCAATCAGAGGGGCTTCAGAAAGCAACAAAACTCTCTCTTGGAAAAGGAGAAGCAATTTAAGACAGGTGGCTGATGAACAGGTTTAGGGATTTTTCCAAACTGATGAATGTTTTTCTCCCTGGTGACATACATATTTTGCTAAGGTCTCATTACTAAAAATCAGGCCACTATTAAGATTTGTTGGCTATGTATAAAATTAAAATTTCATTTTCTGTCAACACCTTCCACATAGTATCTGAATATGAAAACACACGCCAAGCTGTAAGGGTACAGCCGTAGAAGTTCTAGTTGGAGCATTTTCTTAATCTACAAGGTAGGCCATTACCAGTATATTCTTACTTACCTACTTTGTGCCACTGACCAAAGATACTCAACATATATTGAATTCCAAATTTTGGTTCTTATTGTTCAGATTCCATTTGAAAAGAAAGGTCAAACAGGTTTACTTTGACAGAATAAAGTAATTGCTGACATTCAAGAGCATTTTAGTGGCTTTGAAGATCATATACAGGTCAATGGATGTTTATATTTTAGCAAAACTGCTTCTTTCACTCTTAGGTTGTCAGAGAGGCTGCATTTTTTTGTTATTTTTCTTTTCCAGCAATTCCACAGACAGTCTTAATTTCCTAAACTCCAAATGACTAGCTCCCAGTGCTCAGTACTGGGGGCAGTTCTGTTTAATAATCGTTACCAATGCTTTGGATGAGGGCGTTGAGTTCATCCTCATTAAGTTCACAGACGATATCAAGATGGGAAGGAGTGTTGCTCTGCTGGAGGGCAGCAGGGCTCTGCAGAGGGATCTGGACAGGCTGGATTGATGGGTCGAGGCCAACTCCCTGAGGTTCAGCAGGTGCCAGATTCTACACTTGGCTTACAACAACCCCAGGAAGCGCCACAGGCTGGGGCGGAGTGGCCGGGGAAAGAGCTGCCCAGCAGAAAAGGACCTGGGGGTGCTGGTCAACACCAGGCTGAACAGGAGCCAGTGTGTGCCCAGGAGGCCAAGAAGGCCAAATGGCAACTGCCCTGTATCTAGAACAATGTGGCCAGCAGGAACAGGGCTGTGATTGCCCCCTTGTACTCGGCACAGGTGAGGCCACACCCCGAGTGCTCTGTCCAGTTCTGGGCCCCTCAATTCAAGGCAGATATGGAGGAGCTGGAATGAGTCCAGAGAAGGGCAATGGAGCTGGTGATGGCTCTGGAGTACAGGTCCTGTGAGGAGTGGCTGAGGGAGTTGGGAGTGTTCAGGCTGGGGAAGAGGAGGCTCAGGGGGATGGTATGGCTTTCTACAACTATCTGAGAGGAGGTTGTAGACAGGTGGGGGGCAGGCTCTTCTCCCAGGTAGATAGTGACTAGACAAGAGGAAATAGCCTCAGGCTGTGCCAGAGAAGGTTCAGGTTAGACATCAAGAAGAATCTTTTCACTGAAAGATGGTTAAGCATTAAGGAGTGCCCAGGAAAGTGGTGGAGTCACCTCCCTGCAAATATTTAAGAGATGACAGGATGTGCTATGGTTTAGTTGATAAAGTGGTGTTTAATCGAAGGCTCAAGTTGATGATCTTGGAGGTTTTTCCTAATCTTAATGATGCTATGATTCATTTCTACCCAGATCTGACTCCTGGCGTATTTCCACTGCCATAATGATACACTAGAAATAGTTACATCATAATACTCCTGTTACAACAGTAAAACTGTAAGTCCTTCTGCAAAGAAGGCTCTTAAACTTTTACGTAAGTAGTACTCATACAAAGTTGACAAACAATTCAGTTTGAATTTTGGAATTTACTATTAACATGCCACCCTCTCTTAACAGAAAAATTGAATTGGTTTCTGTAGGTGTGAGGTGTTGACATTGCTTAACCCCAGCTGACAACTAAGTACCACTCACCTCCTTCCTCCCTCACTCTCAGTGGAGATGGGGAGGAGAATCAGGAAAAGATAAACCCGTAGGTTGAGATAGAAACAGTCGGTGATTGAAATAAAACTAAATATAATACTCCTAAGAATATTTATAATGAAAAGGAGGGCGAGGGGAATAAAAACCAAGAAAAACAACTGATGCAAAATATATTTGCTCACTACTCCCTGACCAATGTCCAGCCTGTCCAGGCAGCAATCAGCACCTTTCAGCCAATCCCCCAGTTTAGATGAGCATGACATTATGGGTTATGAAATACTCCTTTGGCCAGATCTGGTCAGCTGTCCTGGCCACGCTCCCTCCCAGGTCCTTGTACACCTACATTCTGGCAGAGCCTGGGAAACTGGTGTCCATGACTTAAGAGTAAGCACTACTTAGCAACAACCAAAACATCAGTGTGTTATCAACATTATTCTCACACTGAATCCAAAACAGAGCACTGGACTAGCTACGAAGAGAAAATTACCTGATTACAGCCAAAACCAGGACAGGTGTAAATCAAACAAGAAGTTAACAACTGTGTAAGGTTTATGGTATGGCATATCACCATAGCAAAAGAGAATCATGTTGAGAAATTATTTTTGATATATGTATTGGTTATTTCCCAGTGTCAAGGCACATTTTACTAATTTCTGTGTGTAATTAAAAAAAAAAAAAAGGTGGGGACAAGAAGTTAAATTAGCTTTAAACCATAGAAAACTATAAAAGCAGTAATATTGGAGGCTTTACTGCATGTTCACCACTACTGAGTGAGACTGGAAAAACCACAAAAAGTGCAAGCATGCTGTTCAAGAATACTGAGAATCAGAAAAAGTTAATGGTTATTGTCATTTTAAAGCAGAGGAGCAACCTGCAATCAAAGCATGTAATTTAGGAGCAGCGGGAGAGATGCAGGGGAATCCTGGCTGATTCAGTGGTCAGAAAAGTAAGAGACATTTCAGGCTAGCTTTTCAAAACCTGCTGCTTCCCCATTTCTCTTCCAGCATGTGTGAAAGAATACACTAACTCTTTTCCCCTCCTGTATACTCCAGCCTCCAGTTACTGTGTGACAGAGCACTGAAGCAGAATTCCAGCAAAAAAGTAGGTAAAACCTACTTTGCTGGCTCAGGCCAAAGGCTCCCTTTCATCCCAAATTCTATCAAATACAGGACATTCAGGAGAGACCACAACCAATTCAGGAGAGACAGTGAGTGCTGTCACATCTCCTGAAGCAGTTCATCCAAGAGCCACTCCATGGGGCTGCAGAGATTTCCCTGGAGGGGTTTAATCATTAACTTGGTAATCAATAGCTCTGGAATCCCTCTCTAATTTACCCCATCTCATGCAAAGCAAGGAAATAAGAATACCAAAGTGTTCTTCAGATAGCAATCTACTGTTGATAATGGAATTTTTTATTATATTACTCAGCATTTGAATTAGGGTAGATAACTGAGTTAAATGACAGTTACAGAAGCCAAGGACATGCAGCAGGAAAACATGTCCCTTCCCTATCTTTTCAGACTCACAGAACACTCAGGCACCTTAAGGCCACTAACTTCCCCAGGACCTGCTGTGCTCTTCCAGCCTCTCCTAGGCACATTTGTATCAAAAGACCACAAAAGCACACACATAACACCATCTAATCATGATGGTGATGATCCTTCTCATTTAGTGAATATCTCACCCTTGGAAAATTAAACCTGGGGGTGAAGAAACCTGGTTTGTGGACAGACAGCTGTATGGGACCCTGACTCTAAGGCTATCTATGACTTGCTCATGGCAGCAGAACAATAGTAAATACTGCACTGTCTCAGCATTGGCTGCTCATCCTCCCACTCCTGGCATTCCAGCCCAGCTCTATCAAGACCTGCAGTTGGAGAAGTGGTAAAGGTATATATAGACATGGGATGTTTCAATCTGCCTTTTGCATGGAAGGTTATAGAAGAAAAAAACTGCGGGAAGTGCAAGCAAATTGGTGAATCATGAACAAACAGACCATTTTTTTGAAATAAAATACTCATGCTTCAAGGGTAACAACTTGTTACTGTAGTCACCTGTTGGATAGCTCCTCAAAGCACAACAATGCTTTGATCAACAGACTTCAAATACAAGCCCCAAGGCTGTTTTGAAATTAAACTGTTTGATGCAAGTAGCCTCATGTGGTTATTAAATATAAAATGAAGAGTCAAAATAGGCAGTGGGTCTAACTGAAATATAGAATTTTGTGCAGAGTTCTGGCAGCAGACCATCCAGGTAAAATGCTGCACCTCAAATTAGGGAACCACTCTGCCAATTTAAGTCTGCACTATTTGTCCATGCTAAGGATCTGCAAGATAAGAAGCAGAAGTTCCCCTTGCAAGGCCTACAGGCCAGCCAACAAGCCAGAACTCTGCAGGAGGGGCAAAATTTCACTATCTTCCACTACACTGGAGACCATTTATCAATGGTTGATAATTGACCATTTCTCAATTATGTGCTGCATGAATACTAAGCCTATGAAATGAAAATACATTGAGAAGCATGGCAGAGAAAACAGCTGCAGACCAAAAGTAAGAAATCCAAACTCAAAATTATCTGTCAATATCAGTAACTGTCATATTCACTCCCTGTACAATGCTCAAACAATTGGGATGAAATAAAACTATTTGACAGCAATTACAAGGATTTTTATCAGAGCAGACTTTGATTTCACATAGTCACAGTCACGTGAGCTGCTCTTTCCCAAAGCAATTTTGCCACTTGCATTTTGTACTCAATCGCCTACATGGCCCAAGAGACATCCCCAGCTGACTCCCGTGTCCTGTGGTTGTTCATAAAAGCTATATAATCAAACCAGTGATTAATAGCTCTAACCTATAAATTACTACTTTATGAGTACACCATCTGTGCACTCTCAGCTAACAGAAAACATCTGTTTAGCACCCTTCAGTCAAAAATTCAAAAGAACTCTGCAGTTCCTAAACTACAATGGTCACAGTTGTTCAGATGTTACTGCTGGCCTGATTTGTGAAGAGACAGGAATTCAAGTTTTTGAACTGGGACCACTCCATCTCAATCCTTATTTTACCCAGAGGGACTTATTGAACTACCTGGGCATGTTCACTACGCCTTAATTTGAACCAACAGTAAAAAGTCTGACACGCTGTTCTACTCCTTTACAACCAACAGACACAAGCCAAGGCTGACAGCATGGTGGTATTCTGTGTATCACAGAACAGAAATGCCTCTTTGAAGTAAAATGAATTTACTATGCAACTCAATGACTGATCTTGAATTGCAGCCACTTCTAGAGCAAAAGAACTCCTATGCTACAATTCATGAAAGAAGAAAACCCACTTTATTTACAGTAAGACATAGCATTGGCATCAAGATAGACAAGTACTAACTCTTCAGCAGAGTTCAGGCCTGCATACTGAGTTCTTTCACTAGGTGTTATGCCTGCACACATCCATCTGATAAGTTATCAAGACCCTTTCTCTTGCTCTTCCTCACTTGTGAAACTCAGAGTATTTTTTGTCACCTCAAAAATCTGCTTTTTTGAGATAAGTGGCAAAAAGCTGCCCCAAAATATGAGAAAATAGACTCAGCATCCACTGATGGAAGTTTCAGCCTAGAAGGCATGTAACTCAGATATCTGGACTTTGAAATCCAATTCTGAATGACTGTGATATTGATATTAATAGAACTGAATTGCAAAACAGTTTAATGTAAATTATGCCACATGAGCACTAGTGACACAAACTCCGCCTCTTTAACTAATGCAACAAAACCCTCAGAACTTTGTGTGCACATAAGCAATTTCTGAGCACATCGTCAAGATCCACTTACACATGTTCACTTCTTTGGGGGTGCACTTCTCCGACCCAGGTCTAGTCTAGAGAAGCCTCCCTTAGAATTTGCCGTGCTGACAATACATACGACTGCTCAGTTGTTAATTACAAGAACACAAAATGAGAGCAGCTCTGTCCTACCAGCTCAAAGTAATGAATTGCTTGATCAGGATTTCATGCTGTTTCACATTAACATCCAGACCTACAAGGGCAACCTGGAAAGTGCTAACTGGTCAGAGTCCAAAAACATAATCCGAATCTTTCTGTACTTTTCTGACCTCTGTAACCGTGCTGTTTATATAATTTCACTCAACGGTGTTAACAAAAGTTGTGCAAACAAAGCAAATGAGAGGGAATATAATCTTTTCTCTTCAATACACCCTAGAAAAATGAATAATTGGCATTTTATTCCTGGTTCGAGAGCCTTTGGCGACTGTAAGAACAGAAAATTGTGAAAACGACAACGCTTCTTATTATTACCAGCGCATACAAGAAAATTAAGAGACTTTTTAGTTATCCCCGCGCCTCTCACCCTCTCTGGTGAGACGGCCGTACCTCCCAGCAACTCCAGCTCTGCGGACCCCGCTCCCCGAGGCAGAAACTTTCCGCAGAACTTTCCCCGCTGCCGTGGGCGCAGCGAGCCCCCGCCGCCCGCCCCCGCGGCCGCGCCGCGCACTTACTGCGGGTGAGCAGCACCAGGGGCACGGTGATGATAACGACAACCGCGGCGACCCCCACGATCCCCAGCAGCCACTTCAGGAAGCTCTGCAAGAGAAGTCCCGTCAGCCGGCGGCGGCGCAGGCCCTGCCCGCGCTGCCGCCCCGCCGCCCTCACCNCATCGCGGAGCGCAGCGGGGCGGGCGCAGCGCCGCGATCGAGCCCAGCGCCTCTGGCTCCGCGGGGCTCTCCTCGGGAGCGGCGCCTGGGCGGGGGCTGGGGGCGGCTGCCTTGGGAGCGGCAGGCGCTGGGGGTTGTGCAAGATCCCGGCTTTCTGCTGGCTTTGCGGTTTGAGCGGAGGTGTCTCCGTGGGTTCAGAGGAGGGACTTGGGACACCGGTGGGATTTCTGTCGGAAATCAGATAACGGCCCAGAAGTGAAATGCCTTCAAACGCTGATGGAAGAGCTCCCAATGTTTTAATAACACCAGCATTTCTTGTAAAGTTTCTGCTCTTTGAACTTTTTTTCTTTTTCCTGAGACTCAAGTCATTAAAAAAAAAAAAAAAGATAAAATTGCAGGAAGGGCTTATATTTATAGTTTTTTGTCACTGGAGATAGTTGTGTTCTGCTTAGTGAGTGTTCAAATTAAGAAAATGGAAGTATAGGACAAAAGTTTTAAATGTAGTGCTGAAGATGACCCTTGTTTATTACATGAAACAATTCCGTTTCCAAGGAGAGTTTAGAGTGTGTGCTGAGAAAGTAGGGCAAATTGTTGGAAAAGACAGAATAACCTGTAAATCAAAACTGTAAAGTTTTTAATTATTTAAAAAGCTGAGTGTTACCAGATACTAAACAAACTGAGTTTCTAAATTATTTTAAGAGCTCTACCATCCAAAAAGTAATTATAAGTGGTGCTTTTGTTTTTATCTATGTTAGATTTTCCCCCCTCTAATTGCAGAACACTAGTAGCTACCAGAGACAGATGCAGGTATTTTAAAAGTTGAGAAATGTAACAGAAAAAGTATATGATCTGCTGAAGCAAGATTTCAAGTCAAGGGAAACAGCAAATGTTCTTAGTCTTGCCTTCAAAGTACTTGTCAAAGCTTTCAGAAGGGTTATGCTGCTTGCTCCTTCATTCTACTTCTGCAGATGGAGCACAGCATTTAATATTTTACTGTTGTTTCGTAAGAAATCTGTGTCTGGAAGTGGGATAATAGCATTTTGTGATAAAAAGTCTACTTTAGTATAACCAAAGTGAGTGCAAACATTAAAGATGTGTCTATATGGGGGGTAACAGACTTCATCTAGATACAAACACGTTCTTGCTCATTGCGGTGTACCATTCTCCTTGAAGGTAGCTGTTGGTACTAGTTACAAATTTACACTGTGCTGGCTGTATCAGATTACCTTAGGAATGTCATGAAAGTGCCCTGACAGTGGTTCCAGGTAGCACGGTGTACATTTTCCATGGAGCATCCAACCTGCTGCAGTTTCACAGCTCGCTAATCACTAATCTCTGAGTACAGATAAGGCCACTTCTATAAAGTAAAATAGCAGTGAAATGCCAGTGTTTTACATTACTTTTCAGACTAGCATCTCATATGCTGTAAGATGCATGCCCAATGTTTCAGAATGACTTACAGCTCCACTTAAATATCAGTCTGGTATACTGTGCATCTGTTTGGCTTACCAACGATCAAAAAGGAAAACAAAAGACCACCAGCCCTCACCCTAGGGTGAATTTTCCTTTTCCTAGTGACTAGGAATCACAACATAGATATAATTCAGCCAATCTATGCTTCCCCACCACGCCAAACATTTAAGTAGCGATCGTCACAATGCCTCAAAATACAGCAGTCAAATTATGTCAGTCTTAAGAAAAAATGTACCTGAATGATTTGTAGCTTTTCATAGCAAAGTTGCAGTTTAGTAATATTTTGAGAGATTATCTGCCATGTTTTAAAGTTTCTCAGTGGTGAATTTTTAAGGAGAAAAAAGGGGGCAGTACTGTCAATGCATATGGCTGGCTACTGCTGGTTACTGTGGGAACACAATCTGAAATGCCTTTGGAAATCTGGATTCCTATTTCTAGATCAAATTTTTAGTAACCTACTGTGCCTCTGACTCTGGTCATGCCAGAGAGACTTACAAGACCCAAATCTGTAGGCAGAATCACCTGAGTGATCCAGTAAGTCAGTAAAGCCGAATATGTTTTCCCTTTAGTTGCAATAGTTCCTAACAGTGATCCTCTACAACTTGAAATAAATCTCAGGTTCCTCTTGACTGATCAAAACACCCATGATCCCAAATATTATTGTTATGCTTGTGCTTCTGGTTCTCAGTCAGATTGTCTTCTGTGAAAGCCTGAGACTTAAAAAAGTTCCTCTAGCTAAATATTTCAAGTTACTTTATACTGTGGTGTTCTTTTGTAATCAGATGTGTATCAGCACCATGCCAAGAAATTAAACAAATGACTACCCAGCAGTGGCTGCTGCAGGATGGAATCTGAGAAGCTGTAGCTTCATTTTGTATGTTCAACACAGTTGTATTCATAAAGAAGTTGCAGGATTGCAAAGAGCTACTTACTAGAAAAGAATGAAAATACAGCTTTCGGCCTGAGGCTTACTTTCCCAAACAGTTGGTGGACCTGCCAGATGCAATGTCTTCCTCACACTTCTAGCCTCAGTAAAACTTAAGACTTTGTTAGGCATCTGTTTATGTATTTGAGCCTTTCCTCCAGGAATATTTGGAAGAGTCAAACTGCAAAAATGGAAAACTTAAGCTCTCTGCTGAATTAAAAAAAAAGTGACTAAAATGTGGACATGTACTTTACAGGTGCAATGATGTATTCCAGATTTCTCAATGTGTTGCTGTGGGACAAAATATGGGCTGGATAAAGTTTTGTGTGGATTCAGTGGCTCCACTGAATAGTGGAGTTTCATTTTTTCTTTGCATTTAAAGTTGAAATGGCATGACAGTTTTGTAACACATCTTTGCATTGGTTCTGTTTGAGAGGATTGTGAAGAGAGTGTTACCTGTAAATCAAGACAGCAAAATCCTTGTTCTATGTGATTATGTCACTGGGACAACAATTTCAATGTGGTTAGTAGCAGCTGTCACTTAGTTCTTTCAAGTTTAGGTGTTTATCTTTAGAAAATTATTTTCCTGGGAACTACAGATTTTTAAATGTCCTCTGTTGAATGGTTAGAGTATCTCAGGTTTTTGTTTCTTTGTTTGTTTGTTTGTGTTTTTTGTATGAATTCCAAGTAGTAGTCTTGTTTTACTGCAATATGCTTATTTTCCCAGATAGTTAATGAATAGTATGGAAGAGGAAAGATTTTGCACACTCAGCAAATAAAATACAGTGGGAGCACTTTTAAATATAAGGCCACCTGGAAGTTCAAGACAGCACATGTGCAATACACAGAGGACTCCAGCAATTGTATAGTAAAGACAAAGAGATTGTGACTTATTTCTCCCTATATTTATACTATTCACTGAATTTCATGTAGCATGTGTGAGAAATATCCAGGGCATACCTTATTACTTGTGCCATATGGACTTGCTCTGGGATTTCAGGATATGTAAATCCTAGTCCTGTTGAGCTGAAACATGTGTTTGATATTTCTGATTACAAGCTCATCTTCATCTCACTTGTGAAGAAAGGGCTGCTTTTGATTCATGCTCTAGATTGGGACTTAGAAAATTAGAGGTTAAATATTTTTGTTGTTTTCCAGACAAGCTGCATAAACTTGAGAAATAATTTATATCCCTATGTTCCTGAAGCAAATAATTTGTAAAAGTGCGGAAAGTCAAGTATTTTCATAGCTGACAGAGCCATCACGAGGAGGGGCTCAAAATCCCTGGTGACAGATACCGTGGAAAAATAGATTTGTAACTGAGGAATCCTTCAGAACATTAAAATATCCTGGACAAAATGAAATAAAATATTTCAAAGGCAATTGTTCAGTCTATGGAAACAGAAGAATTACCATTTTATCCTGGACCATATGTATCCAACTGTGTATAACTGAATCTTTTCCAGTTCTGCTTGGACCCAAACCACTGTGTACAAATGAGATTAAACAAACAAATCATATGTATACATAGCCTCCACTTTTTTTTCTTTTTCTTTTTCTTATCTCCATCCAGTGGTATCTTGGATGCTACAATTTTATTTTTCTTTTTAGTGCAAGATCCTGTTGAGTTTAAATTGTTTAAAGTTGGGATATTAGAACAGCTTTCTGTTGCTGTCAAGAAGCTGATCAGGGTGCCAAATCAGGTATGATCTGTTCTGATCTGAAATGACACAATATTCATTCCTATATTCATTCCTATAGCACTTTGGAAGAATGATCTAGTATTTTCCCAGAAATTTTAGATTACAAGTGAAAGTTTCAGATGCTTTTAAAAAACTTATTCCCACAAAAATTTTATTCCTAGCAAAGATTATAGGTACTAATTCTGATTCAACAATGGTCATATTTCATATCAACTTCTACTACATACTTGGTAAGACCATTGGATTTCTCCAATGCCCTTTAGGACATTTTAATATAGATCCCTGGTACATTGTTAAAATAGCAAGGGGAGAAGTTGTTGGAAGGAGATAGCAGCAGGTAAAAATGATTCTCAGAAGAAGAAGGAAGGAAGGAATAAAACACAGATCAGAGGGCGTTGGTTTGGTTTGGCAATCTTCTAAGGTTTGAAGAAGTTCCGGGGCAGTTCCCACACTTACGGAGTATATTGCACTTAACATTTTTCAAAGTTGTCCTCCTGTTCTGAGCCAGAATTTATTCTAATGAAGAATAATTGTCTCTTCAGTCATGTTTCCCCCTCTAGCTTCATCTTACATGATTTATTTTTCACCTAAAGATAGTTCAAAGTTCACACAGCTCTTTTCTGGAGAAAACATGACATTGAGGAGAAAACGTGACAAAACAACGCTGAGTTTGTTTTATCATTCCAAACAAACCACTTCTAAGATCTCAGTGAGACTAAAATATTAGAATAGAATGAAATGGACTGCAAAGAGGAACATGGCATACACACATGAGAAGTCAACAGAAAAGAAGCTTGAAAAAATTTATTTAAGGCTATCATTTAATATCCTTAAAGCTTAGCCTTTTTATAACAAAGGTTTTAAGAGGGATATTCACTTCTCAGGCATTTGTAACTGCCAGCCCCTTATGAATAACACATATAATTGGTGATTGAACAATTTGTGTGTAGAAGTAAATTTTTTAGAAAAATAATTTCATCCTTAAATATAAATGGAGTTACTTTAGTCCTAATAAATGGAAAATATGAAGTTATTGAACTTTCACAGTCTTAAAGCTGTTAAGAAAACCATCCCTAAGACAACAGGTTTTCCATATATAAACCTTTGGCAACACTAAACTATAGTACAATTATTTCCTGGCATGCAAGGTGACATAGCTTTGTTACACCAAATGTAAATGACAGAATACAGATTTCAGAATCTCTTAATAACTGGCAGTTGATGAAATGAAGATCTTCATTTATCCCATTTTATTCTGCATTTTTACTGGTATTCTTCCAAAAGGTCTCTGGAAAAAAAAATAAAAAAGAAAAAATAAATAAAAGAGAGAAAAAGCAGCAGCAATTAGGAAATAGAAGTCTCCCAAGATTTATGGAATATGTGTGGAACATATTTTTTCTGTTTAAGAGTGAGCAG
>VZUA01038550.1:4016-22472 GCA_013401035.1 Horornis vulcanius
GTCCTGCTCACATTCCCAACAAGGAGGAAAGGTTGTCCAGTCCAAGCCAGTGCAGGTTTTGGAACCCCAAATCTCTATGGAGAGAAGCCCAAAGGTATGATGGGGAGAGCTGAAATTGCCAAGTGATGCAGACACAGCTGAGCTGACCTTTTCCTCTGGAACAGGCCAGGAAAAAAGCAAGAAGGAACAAGAAAAATATTTATTGAGTCTAAACATGCTGTCTTTCTCCATGCAATGGAAACCCTTTATGTCATAGTGAAGAGGGGAGAGGAAGCCCTGCAGAGCTATTTCAAGCCACAGCATCTCTGTTCTGGTGTCAAGTGTTTTGAGGAAGAACCTGAACTCTGGGGGAGCCCAAAGAGAGAGACAGGCACTGGGTGGGTGTCAGGAGCATCAGAAGTGAAGAAAATGGATTGAAAATCACTGCTGCCTCCCTCTCTGTGTAAATTTTGCAGTCTGCTTTGCCCCAGAGTTTCTGTCCCTTGCCCTGCAAACACAAACACTTGGTTGGCCTTGACACTGCCCAGGTCACTCAGCTTCTCCTGGGTTTTGTTTATTGCCTGGTATTTTTGAGAACAGTGCATGGCATCTCCCGTGAAAGAAGTCCTAATGAGAAAAACAAAGCTTGTTTATCCAGTTTAACCACTGGATAAAGCCTAAACACATTGGATAAAGCATTCTACAGCCTCTACATTCATTACCAATTAATTATTGAAAAGGTATCTATTGAATGTTTTTAATATGCATAAAAGTAAAGACAATTTCAGTTGCCATGCAACTGGCTGAGGATCATGTAAACATAAATTCAGTACCTTCATTTTCATGACTAATCTTATGTATCTGGAGAGAAGGGCTCAGCAGAGCCACCACAGACCAGAGCAGGGGAGGAATTGACCTCTTGGTGTCTGTGAGCCTCCCTTGTAGGTATTAATTTGATTATCAGTGTAGCAAAAAAGGCCAGGACCTGGTATCCATAGACTGAGGTACAATTGTTTGGCCCCTGGAATTGCATCCTGAGAGATTGACATGGAATATTTATATACAGTGCAATCAAGAGAGGTCTTATTGACAATCAGCCATAGCTCAGCATGCAGCCTGATAAGACTTGTAATTATACAGATGAAAAAAGAAATGACAAAAGATGGATGTGATGATTCCAGCTGATCTCTACTGCTTCACACAGGCACCATCAATCTCTGCTTAGTTTGGTTTAAAGTACAGATGGTTCCAATAGGCGTCAGAGATTCCAGTACATATCCAGAATAAGATTGCATACTTTCTCTCTCCAGAAATTTGCTAAAGAGATGAACTATGGAAAAACAAAAATCTTCGTGAATTCTTTGTGAAAATGTGGTATTATCATTGCTAATAACTAAACTGTAAATAAAAAAAGTTTTTGATGAAATGGAATTAAACAATACATTTTTATTTCAGAAAAAACTACATTTAAATTTGACAAAAAAAATCTTTTTTTACTTTATCTTAACATTATTCTTCCAGTTTCTCCTGGAACAAACTTTACTTTTTGGCATGGTCACAATTAAAAAAAAAAAAAAAAAAAGAAAAATAAGTATTTGCCAACTGCATAGAATGAACAACATAAAACCAGCAGAAATATCTCCCACATTTAGGAGCAGCAAGTAAACACATAGTTTCAATTCTATTCCATCTCTTTCTCCAAAACCTTTTCTCCTGTAGTCTAAACAATCTGATTTAGTTGTTAGTAAACCTGAGTCCTGCTTTTAAAGCTAATTTACAAAGTCTTGAGGTTGTTTATTTTCCCTTCTCTACTCTTGCAAAGGCTGCAGGGTGCTTTATTCCCACGAAGGCCTGCATCCTTCAGGTGATATAAATGTTATTCTCTTTACCTCTTTCCCAAAGATTTTTCTTCCACCTCACTTTTCCCTGTGCTGCTGACAGAACTGCCAGGGAACAGACACTCTTAGGTTGTAATTTAAATTACAGGAGGGAGAACTTAAACCACATTTGTGTAACTGATTGATAGGTTTAGATGATATAGATTTTTTTTTCTTAGGATTTTGTTTGTTGCTGGTGTTTATACCTGCATACAATTTATTAGAGTAGGCAGTATGGTCTTAAACACAGCTAATATTACTCCTTAATACACTCAAAAGAAATGTTTGGCATTTAACTTTATAATAAAAGGTATCAATTAGGAACTGTCAATGTTTTTAGTAGTGATATCTAATTACTGTAACTTGCTATAGGCTATCTTGTTAAATTCTAGTTGAATGACTAAGTATTCCTGACAAGTTTAATGCATTATTAAAGGTGTAATTACTTGGTTATTGCTCATGTAATTCTGAGTTAATTACATGACATCTAAATTCATCATTTTTATGTTTATTGAACTTTGGTAAATTCACTTTTAGCTATTGCTTGGTATTTACACCATGACTCTCTTCCACTCATTTTGGACTTAAAGGAGATTGGAGCTGCCTTTTCTCAGTACAGCAGGAGAAACCAGGAAGGGGAAAGGATCTACAATCACAAGTCTAGTTTTCCTATCAGCTTTTCATTTTCCTATACTTTCCTTGCCTGCTGCCATTTAACCACATTGTGATTTGCTCAGTTTTCAGCAGAAGAAAATGAGATTACAAGTTTTCAGATGGTGTGAAATGCTGATCCTACTGAAATCAGTGGCAAAGCTCTCACACAGAATAGTGCCAGGAGTTTACCTTTGTGAACCTTTACTCTGGGAGCAGAGAATGAACCACCCCAAGGGCACTGGGGCACAGGATTTCCTCAGAGTTGCCATCAGCAGTCAGATGCCAAAGGGGTGTCTCCAAGAATCAGTCATTGTCATTTCCATGCACAGCACTCAGGAGGAATGTACAAACAGACAATACATTTGAAACTCCCTTCTAGGGTAATGCTTCCTGCCTGCACCATGCCTTGTTTCCCACCCTGGATTTGCAAGCAGAGCCTCTTGTGCTTCACCCAGGCTGTACCACAGCCCTTTGCTGCCAGGGCCCTCGCTGTGCTGACCCACAGCAGGTGGAAAAGCAAATGCTGCCCCATGCCACGGCTACCAAACAAAAACCCTGACAAGCTCAAGTGCCATCATTATACAGTCAGTGAATCCGAGGTTGTAAATCTTGCTACACTCCCATTTGGAAAAAAGATCTTCAATTAAGCAGAAATTGATTTTCTAATGATTTTTTTTTCCCCTGCTCATGATTGGTAGATTGTTTGAAACTGTTCCAGCCCAACAACATAGAGACAGAACAATTATACATGTATCGTAGCTGACAGCAGGACTGATTTTACATCAGTGAATTGAATTTAGCCCTTTGATTTTTTGGCAAGAAGTGCACCTTGCAACAATTATGAAGGGAAAAAAACATATTATCCTAGCTAACCTTTGCAACTCTCAAGCCAGTCAGAAAGCAAGGAGGAAATGCAGTGGGGCTTGGGAAGTTGTTTCTGATGTTATGGAATCCCTCACGACTCTGCAGTGTGTGTAACGCTGAAGTTAGTGCAGTTTCCAATTAAATAAATTACTTAAGTAGTTTGTGATGACTGAGACATTAGTGGAGGTTTGAATAAGCTGTTTGCAAGATCAGATGCCACATTACCATTGTTGATAATGATACTTAGGAAATTAGGGACCCACAATCACAGTTTTCAAAGCAAATCTGAATTTTAGTGCTGATGGAAAAGACTCAAAATGGATCAATTCAAAGCACACTAAGCTTACTTGGAGTTTTTCCATTAATTTCAAAGCTTTCTACACCAAAATTTAAGGCACAGTCCTTCTATAAAATAATACTTTCTGTGCACAGAGAACAATCAGACTAGGATTAAAATCCTATTAGATGTGAATTAAGCAAATAATTTAAACCTTACTCTGTAATGATACATTGACAGGCACTGGTTTACCTTCTAAACTCTCTAGATGTAGTTCTGATCCTACTAATTTTGTTAATAAGGTATAATTAAAGTGAGATCCTTCCATCTTCAGGACAATACTGAATGCAATTATCCATGTTGTGGTAATAATTAGTGGAGCTCCCCTTGACTCACCATCCCTGGAGGGATTTAGAAGTGGTGTGGACGTGGTGGTACCTGGGGCCATGGTTTAGTGGTGGGCTGGGCAGTGCTGGGTTGGACTCGGTGATCTCAAAGGTCTTTTCCCACCTGAAGGATTCTCTGTTTCCATGACACGGCTGTGACAGGGGTGATACAAGCCCAGGACAAAAAGACAAACTGCTCCAGGAGAAGTTAAAATGTCACTGTCAAAGCAACAGACAGTAGACTCAGAAAAATTGAGAATGCAAAGAAGCTCAGAGGCAACACTATTTGTCAAGAAAGACAAGAGTCAGTAGCTCACTAGCAATTTAATCCTTGTTGTAACTTTGTGGGCACCCCAGACTTGAACAAAACCGCTGGAGCACAGACCAACGCCAAGCCAGCCTGCACCACAACCACAGTCATTTTAAAGCTGGACCATGGTATGTCTCCAGTTTAATCCAGTTTAATCTTTTTCATCTGCAGATGACGTTGGCCAAGAGAATCTAAACCTTGCTAGAACCAGCCAGTAAAAGTAGGTGCCACATTTCCTTGAAGCAATCAAAGTAAATCCCATTTTCTATCAGTCTAATAAGGAAAGTTTGGAGATTTTCAGCTTGCATTTCCTAGTATGTTAATTTCATCTTTGCCCACATATTATTCTGCTTGATCTGACCTGAATCTGACTTATTGCATTTCCCAAACTACTTTTCACTCAGCGGTTAATTAAAAGATTTGGTCCCTGACACACTGCTTACAGCCCTTATTGGCACCCATTAGCCCAGCTAGACTAATTCTCCTGAAAAGCAAACCTCCTTATATTCCCAGGGTCAAAAGTTCACAGACAATTCCCTAAATCTTTAACATTCACTATTAGTTCATTATTTGAACCTACTCTGCTGTAAGAGGCTGTATTCAAATGTAGGCATAAAAAGTCATTCAAAAAAGACAGTTTCTCACACAAATTCATCACTTGCCAGTTCACTCCATCTCTGTCTGTACAACAATAGGACTGTACAGTGCAAGAAACATGAATATTTTTCAACTTTCAGTCCTTTTTTGTCTGATATACAACCAACAAAGGAAGTGCATGTTCTAATTCACACTAAGCAATTAGTACAGATTAATAGTGTGCCTCAAAATCAGCCCAGCAGTTTGTGCACACACCCAGAGCATGGCAGAGCCTTTCAGGCACAGACAGGACTAAAATGCACACACGGACACCAATATACACTGAGAGCAGCAGCACCTGTGTTCTGATAGTGCCACTGAAATGGAGTCAAAATTCAAGAGCAGATCTCAGCTGAGGCTGTAAATAAACACACACTCATATTCAGAACAATCAGAATACACAGCACCACATTCTCTCTCACACATATATGTGCACACTTATAGACACATTGAAATTCATCCCATTTTAGAGATGAATCAGAAAACTGAGATTTGGATTGAGGTGGTGGAGCCCCCAAAGCCCTAAATCTCTGAGAAATCTAGCTCCTGGGCTTTGGTTCGAGCCCATCTTTGCTGTACAGAGATGAAGCCAGCAACAAATTCACTTGGGCAGGTGTGTGGGAAGGGAAAAAGGCAAAGTTTAATTATTAAAACTACGTGGCTGTGCAAGCATCCTACTTAAGTTAAGAGGAGTTGTCATTAAACTCAACCTTTCCCCCTTGAACCTGGTGTCTGGAACAGCTCAGACACCAATGATGACCTTAGGTATTTCTTTTAATTATTCTGTAGTAACCTCCTCCAGCTCACTACAAGCCCTCAGCTACTTCAAGCAAAGACATTCTAATGATTTCGATTAAATCTTGGCCTCTCCCCAGCAGAGCACAAATTAAAAGCATTACTGGGAGGATACAAGCTTCAGCGCTTGGAAGTGTTATATAAAGAAAGGGGAAAGCTGCCAAGAGCTTGTTGTCATTTCGTGTGGAGTGGGGGATGATTAACCCCTTGGTGGCCTTTCATACCCTGCCAAGATCACACATCTCACTCCTGGGGGGTTTGCTCCTCGTGACTGTCCCCCACGTTACACTCTACACCCTTTCAACTGGATTTTTTGATAATATATTGCTCCAATGAAGCACTGTTGTATTTAGGCTCTGAAATGAGCTGTTTTACTGGCAGAATTTGCAGAAAAGAGCTCTAGGTGGGCTCTAGAAATCCCATTCCAGAGGTCCTCTACTCTGTCCAATCCATGGCTGCATTTCTACACAAAAATTATCGTGGATAAACCATGATGCATGCCTGAAATAAATGCACAGAAATCTGAAGTAAAACTATTGTCTCAAAGTAACTATGCAGAAAGGGAGATAGGCAAATTTTATTTAGATCCTGGTGTCATTATAAGCAACAGACTTGCATGTTTAACCACTCTCCACTTTCTTTCCTGTTTCCTATATTGTTAAAATGCAAATAGGGAATCTAAATTATTGAAAAGAACTTTCAGATATTTAATAAAAAAATTAAAGATAGATGCAAGACCAAACTGCTCCTAGAAAGGAATAATTGTCATATCAGTAAAAGCTGCTTTACCCAGGCTCACATTTGTAAAAACAACATAAACATACAAGTTCTGCATCTTCTTCACAACAGCACTGAGGCAAATGAAAAAAAAGCTTTGAAATAGTAACCATCCATGCATTCCACCCTCTTGCCCAGCACTGGTACCTGGATGCCAGGCAGCAGCTGTTCTGCCCTCTGAGATGCTAAACCCCCCCAACATTCAGACATGCCACNCCATTCCACCCCCCTTGCCCAGCACTGGTACCTCTTCTGCCCTCTGAGATGCTAAAACCCCCCAACATTCAGATATGCCACAAGCTCTCCTGGGCAACACAAATCAGAGGGTCAAAATTAATTAATTTCCAGTAAAAACGTAGTGGGGAAAAAAGATTGGTAAGTTCAAGCCTTTGGTCCAGTATTAAACAATCAGAGAGCTAAAGCAGACCAGCAAAACCTAATAGGATTAATATTTAGAGAATATGTTTTGAAAGGCGGGTGAGATGAGACACTGCTCTGGGAGGTGACGTGGGGGAGCTGACACAGCCCTGCAAGGTCTCATCCTCCAGATTTATACAAGGAAAATCAAGGAAGCACTAAACCAGCAGGGGATTATTATCTCTAGAGATAACTACAGACAGTTTCATTTTAAAAACAATCAGCGTCATCATCACTGTATTTTCCATTTATTGAAACACAGGAATGTGATGGAATATCCAGCTCCTTCCAGAAGTCAGAGCAACATCCTCCCTAAAGAAAAATTTCCATAAAAAGAATCAACTCACTTCATTTATTATTTTTTTTTCTCTAAATGCTGTGCTGAGCCTCTGCTTGCATCTTGACAGCCCTAGTCCTCATTGCTACTCCTGTTTCTACCCAAAAGTAAAATACATTGGCTGCAGCTTGGTGTGGTCCAGAGGAGGCCATGAAGAGGCTCCAAGGGCTGGATGCCACATCCATGGAGACAGAGAGTTAGGGATGTTCAGCCTGGAGAAGAGAAGGCTTCAGGGAGCCTTAAAGCACTTTCCAGTGCCTAAAAAGGCTTCAAGAGAGCTGGAGAGAGACTTTGGTCAAGGGGCTGAGTGACAGGACAAGGGGGAACAGCTTTACACTGACAGTCTCTATTTAGACTGGATATTAGAAAGGAATCCTTCCCTGTGAGGGTGGGCAGGCCCTGGAACAGAGCAGCTGTGGCTGCCCCTGGATCCCTGGAAGTGCCCAGGGCCACGCTGGACAGGGCTTGGAGCAAACTGGGATAGTGGAAGGTGTCCCTGCCCATTTCAGGCGGTTGGAATGAGACAACCCCTGAGGTCACTTCCAAACCAAATCAGTCTATGATTCCATGACCCTAATTTCAAGGAGAAGGATGTAATTTCCCAGGTCATGTAGAGAGTTTAATCCTGCAGTAATGCTACTATACCAGATTTCACTCAGCTGAGAGGTGTGAATGCCTCTTTGCACAGATCTTTCCTTCACTACCAAAGAGTTTCTCCAGTGTCCCTCCTCCCTCTTCCTTTATCATCCATTGGTTATTTGGTATTGAAGAGAGAGGGGAAAATCTGAAATTCAAAACATCACTCCAGTTTTGTAGCGAAAACATACAGATTGTCAACTTTTTACATGAACATGCTTCATATTTTTCTACTGGCACTACTTCAAACTGTTTTTAAAAGTTCCACCATCTCTCAAGAGAAGCTTTGAAGCCACTTCAGAAAACAGAAGCACAGAGTTGAAGGTAGCAAGAGGAGAGGAGAAAAAGATTATTAACCATATGTAATAATCACAGCACAGACATTTATGCCTAAATATGTCTCCTTTTGGTTTGATCCCTCATTTTTATCCTCCTGTTGCAATGCACCAATGCTGTTCCGCTGAGCAATTCAGGATGAATATTCCTTAATATAATAAGAAATCCCCAATCAATTAGCATGTCAAATCAGGAAATAATTCCCTACACTACATCAAAAAGACCCACTCCTACCTTTTGTCAGTCAGTGGATTGAAATAAAGAGAGAGCTGCACACAAAGCAAGCTGTCATGTTAAACAATACATCCTTCACTCATTCGAGATATAAACACATTAAAACAGGAGAAAATGGCAGGAGAAAAAGAGCCAGTCGAACTTGTTGAATGGAATTGGCTAATTGGATAAATTACACTTTGCTAATAATGATAATCATTGAGGAGACATCCTGTCCTATAGTTCTGCTGTTCAGAACTTGGCTTGCTACTTCCCCTTCTCACTTGATCCCTTGTGCTGGAAAATGCAGTGTAAAACACCAAAAGGAGCCAGCTCTGCTTGACTGAAGGGTTCATCCACAACCCTTCATGCAGCTCAGGATTCTGCAGCTGTAACAAACTCAGTAATTTGGGATTGCAGTCGCAATAAGCAAACACAGTTCTCAAAACCAGATTCCAACACATCATGGGAAAGTGAAAAATTACTTGCTCTGAATACACATCACTTTTTATGCACACAAAATTCCTTCTATGAATTCATATTGCTGTAGAACATGTAGGCTGGAATAAATAATATTAACCAGCCTGCCATTAGCATATGGCAGGCACACACTTTGAGAAAACTTTGACACTAAGCAAACATTTAATAATTAGTGTAACTATCCATTAATAGAATTATTACAGACATTTAATAATCAGTGTAATTATCCGTTTATGGGACTGAAATATTTGGTTCTAAAATAATATTTTTTTAAAATAAAGCATTTTTACTAAATAATCTCACTTCCTGATACAAGCCAAGTAGAAATTTAACAAATACAGGATGCAAACTACATATCTTCCACCATTGTGCTAATTCACACTGATTAACTCTGCACAGAAATCAGTGCAGCATGAATGGGGCTGACTTACAACTCAGATTTGATTCTGAGCCCAAAGAGCAAGAACATTTGGAGGCATGGATCTCTCAATTTCACTCTCCATTCCCCAGGGGTGCAGTCAGCATGGGCAACACCCACCTTCCCCTGCCCAGCATCCCCCTTGCCCCTGCACTGCTGCACTGCCAGGCCAAGTTTAAAATAACAAAACTCCATGTATTTATTTGCCTTTTACAACACAAGCCCAAGCAGAACAGCCACCAAGGGAAACTTAAAATGAAACTGCAGCTTAGGGTCTGGAGGCAAGGAAAAATGCTGACCTGGCTGGAAATGAGGAGATTCCACTGGCTTTCTGCTCATATTCTTCATGCCCCAGCCATCCTAAGTGACTCTCAATCACAGCCCCATTCAGAACCAGACATCTCCAAACTGTACACAGAGTAAAACATTATGAGGAGCAATGTGAATCCTGTCATGGGTCATTGGATTTTTTTTGTGATTATTAAGATAAACTCTGAGAGACAAAAGCATTCTACAAAAAAAGAGAAAAGGCCATGTGATAATTGATTTAAGATGAAAATTGATCAAGTAGTTTTTTATAAGGCATAAAAAGATGGCATTTTCAAAGAGTAATAAAAATTAAAAATATTCATTTCTTATATCCCCTTAAGACACATGAGGAGTAGTCAGCCAAGATCTCCTTATCAGATGGTTGGCACCATCCAGCAGGAGCAGGCTTCATTTGCAATTTGATTTGTACAGCACAGGGTTGAAATGAAGGCCAGTGAGTTTCTGAACTGCTACATTACATGCAGCCAGCCTGGAAGTCCATTCATCAGAATGTATTTTGTGGTCTAAAGTGTCTTTCAATCACACAATATTTGACTAAAAAGTGAATAGTTTTAATGATGTTTCCTGCTATTGGTAATAGCAAAGGGGAAGCTGGTTCTTTGGTTAATTCAGCCAATTTTATTTTTCCTGTCATTTTGGAAATGTGTAGAAGCTCATGCTTGGCAAGGTTCGTGGTCTGGCAGTTCTGCAAGATGCAATCTTTTAAAATCAGGACTTGGGAACACAGACGTTAATGTTTAGAGGGAGCTATGTTATTTGGCTCCTGAGGATTCCTCAAGATGCAACAAACATATTGCCTTCCTTTTCCAGCATCAAAAGCATCTTACACCACTGTGGAAGAGCAGATGACCAAGATGAATAACTTACACAGAACACTGTGGTGTAAGGAGACCAATATTCATGAAAAAGCAGTTGAATAAACAAAGCCCACGTTAAAAACATGATGGTGTTCTAAAGTGAAGTGATTTGTCTTCCTTTCCCTTTTTATTCACAGGTGATCTGCTATTGCAGTGTCCAAGCAACACCACTTAGGATAACCTGTCAGACCAAATCTGTTGTTCCTTCCTTCCTTAGGCCAGAGGAGACTTTGCTCCTCTTCCAGCCAAGCATCAGCTGCAGGCTAAAGTGAAGCCTATTCCTGTTTTCTCAGTTATTCCCCAAACAGCTACTCTCAAGTGACTCTTTTTTTGCTCTTGGGTATTTTTTTTCCCATCTTCAAACAAGTAAAACTAATCAGTGACCAGGCAAGTCCTACTTTGAAATGCCTAGAGGTGGAAGGAGGAAACAGGCAAGGGAGGAGTGGGAAAAAAAGAAGGATTCAACTCCACAAAATAAACCTTCCAAGAGGTTTGGGATTTCACTTCCACTGAAAGGGTTGTGCACATGTAAGGAATTCCTGGGCCAATTTTCCTTTAGGTTCCTAGTGGACAAGTAACATTTCAAGGCTGCCTTAGTGATATGCTCAGCCTCTCTGCCATCCCTTCCTGACAGGAGGTGTTTGCAGGGTGCTTTAGAGAAACACAAACACTAATCCAAAAAAACAGTTGGGGAGTGGGAGTGGAAAATTCCTAAATTCTTAACCGTGCAACATGCAGTGTATCAACAGCTTTTGAAAACATCAACAAGCCATGCAGCTCCCAGCACTCTGCAAAACAAATGTACTCAGATATTAAGGCCGCAGAGGTGACTTTGTCAACCAGCAGAAAACATGACAACAGCAAAGAAGGGAATGGGGGGGGGGGAAGTTGTTTGGAATTTTTATTATTGTCAGCTATGGAGATGAAAACACAGACAGAACTCGGCACCTACTCCCACAGGAAAATTGCATTCAGCCTGGAAGTCTACTTGAAAAGAAAAACAACAAATAACAGAAAATGAGCAGGAAAAAACAAAGGATTTCGAGCCAATTTCTCCATTCCCTATTTGGCACAAGTCTGCGAGGAGGAAAGAAAAAGTTAAATTTAAGGTATCTGTTCACCTTCTGTGCTCACCACCGGATCAGCTAAGAACAGTTTAGCAGCTTGAGCTCATCCTGCCCTTGTGTGGTTTAACCCAGACCCCAAAAAGGGAGGTCCCACTTCCCTGTAAGTTGTGAGGTGACCTGAATGAACTGCAGAACCCCTTCAACCAGCGCTTCAGGGAGCAAAACCAATATGAAAGTGAGCTTAATAAAGTATTTTCCTGCCTGAGTTACCTCCACTCAGGATTCCAGTGGAGGAGGTGGGAGCTTCCCAAAGGAAAGGCAGGAGAGGGGATGGAGAGGGGCTGCTCCTGTGGGTGCCAACAAGCTGCTCTGTGTCCTGGGCTGCACATGGGTACCCTAGACCCTGTGACAATGGCACTTCCTGGGGGTGACAGAGGGCAGTGTATCCCTGCCAGACCCCTCTCATACTCTGCCCCTGGAGACACTCATCATCTCACAGGAATACACACTATGTTCAAACACCAACCTGGCTAACAGCAGATTTGTGGCTCCAAAAATGTCACAAAATGCTGCGGGTGTAATTTGAGGGTTGATTCTGGTACCAGCACCACCTCTGCCCACACTTCCCTTCCCTCCCACCCACAGCTGTTAGTGCAAGGATTTCTAAGGAATCACTATGAAATGATGCCACACATAAACAAACTTCATAAAATGAAAAGAGGTAAGTGGAATGCAGATTTTAGACGTGATCCCCTCAAAGTTCTAACTCAGGGATCAGATCCACAAATGACTGTCAGCTTAACCAGGGTGAGGAAAGAGAAGCATCAAGATGTCAGTGAGAATGAGCCCCATGGGGGACACAACTTCCTCAAACCATCTTCCCTACAAGCACCAGAACAGCCACCCTGGAGCAGTTTAAGATGGGCTTTTTACACCTCCCAAAACCCTTCAGTGTCCTTGCTATTAAGAGGACTTGTAAGCCAATTTTCTCCTAGACCCCATTTTCCTCAGTGCTTAAACTGCAGGTCAGCCCAGGAACAAAACCAAGGGGAAACTTTTTGCACGCATATTGTTTTAAAGTGGGTGGGGAGAAACCCAGAAGGAATTTCAGTTCTTTGGGGCTAATAATGTTCAAAGACAAGAGCAGCTTTTTGTATCAGGCTTCCATCTGGGCTGTACCCAGGATTCCCATCTTGAAGTCAATGAACCTTGCAACGTTTTATCTTATAGCCCTCAAAGGCAGTAGCACGTTGAGTATATTCCATTTTTTTTTAAACCTACCAAACAAAGGAATATATTTTCCATATGTTTGTCACATGTTTCATTCAAGTCCCATTGCCAGCTCTTAGCACAGCTGATGTGCAGTGGGTTTGTAGGGCCTGACCTTGAAAGAGTTTAGTCTTAGCTGTGCATTTCTATTTAATTTGTGCACAGCCACTGCAATTGTTTGTAAGCACTGAGTAACCATGCCTGAAAACATCCAGTAAGTGAAATCTAGTAATTGTGCAAGTCAAACCCCACCATATAGGATATGCTGTGCAACACAGCTATCAAAGTTTGTCAGTTTTCTTTTATTCTTTTCAAAGAACATATGTAAGTTCATTAAGGACTGCAGAAACTACCTACAGGGAAAGCAATGCAATATTACAGACACAAACACTACTGGTGTACACAGCAGCGTGGGTTTTATCACTACAGGGCTTGAACTTTCTCCAATTAAACAGTTCCTTCCTTCTCCAAATATAAAAGAAATAAATCTTATTAGTTTACATGGATTTATAGAGTGTGTGGAAAAAAATTCCTGTTTTCACTTTTAGATTACTGAGTTTCGTTAAACAGTGTTCTGACTACAAGTATCTTTTCTAAAACCAAAGCTTGGTGTTTTGTACATAAATTATTTAGCTGATGAATTACAGCATATTCAAACAAAAGGCAGAATGCTGTTCCGTACAATTTTTTTTCATTTTTCTCTAGCAAAATACAACAAAATTATTTTTTTTTTCCTTCAGCCTAAGAAGAGAAACTGAAATTCTTCTCAGGTAAAAAACAAAGCAGAGACACTTTCCACTTGGTTTTCAGTTACCTTCACAATAAGAACCAGCTTTGGTGTGGATGCCATTTCTAATGTGTTTCTACTGCACAAACAGAACAAAACAACCCCCAACCACCATGTACAGAATTCTTCATTCTCAATCTGTAAAAAATAGAGCAGAACCAGTAGAGAAATTCAACTATACTCTTTTGAGTAAGGATAGAGCAGATTAATTCAGTGCAATCTCCTCTGCACCAGGCTCCAGCACTCAGCTCTGGTTTTCCCACCAAAGCTGCTGCAAGGTCATGAGGAAGAGACATCAGCTGCCATTTTCCTAAACCCATTTCAGTTTGGGGTTTGATTTTCTCTTCAGATTGGAGGTTTTCCAAGTCAGGAAGTGGATGCCATGACAAACCTGCTTCCCAGTACCAAGGGACAGCCCTCCACTATGGCCCCAGCTCTTGGGACAAGGATGGCACCACACAAACATCCCACCTCTGAGTGATGGGGTGCAGGAAATAAATTTCTGATCATACTTCAGTGTGAGTTTCTTTGGGGCAAAATTACCTCGAGTGCAAAATAATCTTGGGCAGCTAAAGAAGGAAATCACTGGGCTTTTCTCTGAGTGATGGAGTGGGCACAGACCAAGTCATTTAATGATCCTGAAGGTGGTTTCATGATCCTAAAAGGCCCAGAACAAGGGACATTTCAGTGTGAGTTTCTTTGGGGCAAAATTACCTCGAGTGCAAAATAATCTTGGGCAGCTAAAGAAGGAAATCACTGGGCTTTTCTCTGAGTGATGGAGTGGGCACAGACCAAGTCATTTAATGATCCTGAAGGTGGTTTCATGATCCTAAAAGGCCCAGAACAAGGGACATTTCAGTGTGAGTTTCTTTGGGGCAAAATTACCTCGAGTGCAAAATAATCTTGGGCAGCTAAAGAAGGAAATCACTGGGCTTTTCTCTGAGTGATGGAGTGGGCACAGACCAAGTCATTTAATGATCCTGAAGGTGGTTTCATGATCCTAAAAGGCCCAGAACAAGGGACATTTCAGTGTGAGTTTCTTTGGGGCAAAATTACCTCGAGTGCAAAATAATCTTGGGCAGCTAAAGAAGGAAATCACTGGGCTTTTCTCTGAGTGATGGAGTGGGCACAGACCAAGTCATTTAATGATCCTGAAGGTGGTTTCATGATCCTAAAAGGCCCAGAACAAGGGACATTTCAGTGTGAGTTTCTTTGGGGCAAAATTACCTCGAGTGCAAAATAATCTTGGGCAGCTAAAGAAGGAAATCACTGGGCTTTTCTCTGAGTGATGGAGTGGGCACAGACCAAGTCATTTAATGATCCTGAAGGTGGTTTCATGATCCTAAAAGGCCCAGAACAAGGGACATTTCAGTGTGAGTTTCTTTGGGGCAAAATTACCTCGAGTGCAAAATAATCTTGGGCAGCTAAAGAAGGAAATCACTGGGCTTTTCTCTGAGTGATGGAGTGGGCACAGACCAAGTCATTTAATGATCCTGAAGGTGGTTTCATGATCCTAAAAGGCCCAGAACAAGGGACATTTCAGTGTGAGTTTCTTTGGGGCAAAATTACCTCGAGTGCAAAATAATCTTGGGCAGCTAAAGAAGGAAATCACTGGGCTTTTCTCTGAGTGATGGAGTGGGCACAGACCAAGTCATTTAATGATCCTGAAGGTGGTTTCATGATCCTAAAAGGCCCAGAACAAGGGACATTTCAGTGTGAGTTTCTTTGGGGCAAAATTACCTCGAGTGCAAAATAATCTTGGGCAGCTAAAGAAGGAAATCACTGGGCTTTTCTCTGAGTGATGGAGTGGGCACAGACCAAGTCATTTAATGATCCTGAAGGTGGTTTCATGATCCTAAAAGGCCCAGAACAAGGGACATTTCAGTGTGAGTTTCTTTGGGGCAAAATTACCTCGAGTGCAAAATAATCTTGGGCAGCTAAAGAAGGAAATCACTGGGCTTTTCTCTGAGTGATGGAGTGGGCACAGACCAAGTCATTTAATGATCCTGAAGGTGGTTTCATGATCCTAAAAGGCCCAGAACAAGGGACATTTCAGTGTGAGTTTCTTTGGGGCAAAATTACCTCGAGTGCAAAATAATCTTGGGCAGCTAAAGAAGGAAATCACTGGGCTTTTCTCTGAGTGATGGAGTGGGCACAGACCAAGTCATTTAATGATCCTGAAGGTGGTTTCATGATCCTAAAAGGCCCACAAAATTACCTCTGTATGGCCAACTCTTGATGGCACCACACAAACATCCCACTGCCTTCATATCTGCTTACACAGAGGCCAGACCTGCTTCCACCTTTTCAAATAATTACCTTTAAGATGTGATGAGTGGGCACAGACCAAGTCATTTAATGATCCTGAAGGTGGTTTCATGATCCTAAAAGGCCCATGGGGACCTGAGAGCGCAAAATAATCTTGGGCAGCTAAAGAAGCAAATCACTGGGCTTTTCTCTAAGGGATGGGGTGCAGGAAATAAATTTCTGATCATCCACATTCACATATCTTCAGAACAAGGGACATTTCAGTGTGAGTTTCTTTGGGGCAAAATTACCTCTGTATGGCCAACTCTTCAGATTGGAGGTTTTCCAAGTCAGCTGAAGGTGGTTTCATGATCCTAAAAGGCCCATGGGCACCTGAGAGTGCTCATATCTGCTTACACAGAGGCCAGACCTGCTTCTACCTTTACAAATAATTACCTTTAGGGCAAAATTACCTCTGTATGGCCAACTCTTCAGATTGGAGGTTTTCCAAGTCAGCTGAAGGTGGTTTCATGATCCTAAAAGGCCCATGGGCACCTGAGAGTGCTCATATCTGCTTACACAGAGGCCAGACCTGCTTCTACCTTTACAAATAATTACCTTTAGGGCAAAATTACCTCTGTATGGCCAACTCTTCAGATTGGAGGTTTTCCAAGTCAGCTGAAGGTGGTTTCATGATCCTAAAAGGCCCATGGGCACCTGAGAGTGCTCATATCTGCTTACACAGAGGCCAGACCTGCTTCTACCTTTACAAATAATTACCTTTAGGGCAAAATTACCTCTGTATGGCCAACTCTTCAGATTGGAGGTTTTCCAAGTCAGCTGAAGGTGGTTTCATGATCCTAAAAGGCCCATGGGCACCTGAGAGTGCTCATATCTGCTTACACAGAGGCCAGACCTGCTTCTACCTTTACAAATAATTACCTTTAGGGCAAAATTACCTCTGTATGGCCAACTCTTCAGATTGGAGGTTTTCCAAGTCAGCTGAAGGTGGTTTCATGATCCTAAAAGGCCCATGGGCACCTGAGAGTGCTCATATCTGCTTACACAGAGGCCAGACCTGCTTCTACCTTTACAAATAATTACCTTTAGGGCAAAATTACCTCTGTATGGCCAACTCTTCAGATTGGAGGTTTTCCAAGTCAGCTGAAGGTGGTTTCATGATCCTAAAAGGCCCATGGGCACCTGAGAGTGCTCATATCTGCTTACACAGAGGCCAGACCTGCTTCTACCTTTACAAATAATTACCTTTAGGGCAAAATTACCTCTGTATGGCCAACTCTTCAGATTGGAGGTTTTCCAAGTCAGCTGAAGGTGGTTTCATGATCCTAAAAGGCCCATGGGCACCTGAGAGTGCTCATATCTGCTTACACAGAGGCCAGACCTGCTTCTACCTTTACAAATAATTACCTTTAGGGCAAAATTACCTCTGTATGGCCAACTCTTCAGATTGGAGGTTTTCCAAGTCAGCTGAAGGTGGTTTCATGATCCTAAAAGGCCCATGGGCACCTGAGAGTGCTCATATCTGCTTACACAGAGGCCAGACCTGCTTCTACCTTTACAAATAATTACCTTTAGGGCAAAATTACCTCTGTATGGCCAACTCTTCAGATTGGAGGTTTTCCAAGTCAGCTGAAGGTGGTTTCATGATCCTAAAAGGCCCATGGGCACCTGAGAGTGCTCATATCTGCTTACACAGAGGCCAGACCTGCTTCTACCTTTACAAATAATTACCTTTAGGGCAAAATTACCTCTGTATGGCCAACTCTTCAGATTGGAGGTTTTCCAAGTCAGGAAGTGGATGCTCTTGGGACAAGGATGGCACCACACAAACATCCCACTGCCTTCCACTGGGCTTTTCTCTGAGTGATGGGGTGCAGGAAATAAATTTCTGATCATACACATTCACGTATCTTCAGAACAAGGGACATTTCAGTGTGAGTTTCTTTGGGGCAAAATTACCTCTGTATGGCCAATATTTAACCCCAAGCCCACATGTTCAACCCAACACAGCTGAGCTGGTTCCTCAGCCTGTCTGGGGTTAAAGACAGGCATGCAGCAAACTCCTGCCTGGAGTTTTCAAGCCTGTGTGCCTTCACTACAGCCAAGAACAAATGTTCTTCCACAATTCTCTGAAGGCTCCTTCCATTCACCTTTCCTGTTACTTGCTCCATGTTAATCTTACTCTGGGTATAGATTTCCTATGTAATAGAACAGTGCACAGCTCCTAACCTCACTGAAATTCTCTTACTGTTGAAAATTGGGATTCTGCCCCAATCAAACCACAATTCTCCATGAGTCAGGGAAGGATGAGTTGTTTCAGGCCCTGCCCCAAAGGGTTAAGAACTTCAAAGGCCTACAGGCAACTGCTGCTGGAGCACATCCTGTCTCTACTGATGCACTTCTGCTAAAGTGCCTGACAATAACACAGCTCCCTTGTTAATCAGGTATTTTCTCTTTCATTTGCATGTGCTTCAAGCTGCTGTGGA
>VZUA01038556.1:0-19972 GCA_013401035.1 Horornis vulcanius
CTTGTCTCTTTACTGTTTGAGATTTCATGTGGTAGCTATGATAGCTTGGATATTGCAACACTCTTGGAGGCCATATGGAGATACCCAAACTTGTCCTAGTCCTAGGTTTGAAAATAGCTGAATTTCATAGAGCTAGCTAGCTTTGAAAATGGTCAAAGTCTGCACATGCCTGGATAAACTTTGGAGGACCTCGCTTAGCTCTTATTTTAGCAGTGTATTTCAATGGTTATGCTAGTGATCTTTTTCAGTACAAGAATTCATGTTAATTCACAGCAACCTACAGCATTATTATGAACCCCTTCACTGTTCTGTTTTTTTGGGCTTTGAAATGTAATAAAAGGTGGATTCATCTGATACTGGGAGATGAAACAGTTATCAGCCTTAGGTTTCTTCCCTCATTTTTGTAGGAGGTTACTGCCAGAGTAAACTGAAATTGGAGGTGGTTTGGATCATGCTGCAGCCTGTACACTACACTTGCTCAGGAGTTTATCCAGGAGGATCAGCTGATCCTGCTGCAGGATGGTGACCTCTGGCAGAAGCACAGGACAGAGACAGCTGCTTCTGCTCTCCCAGCTTAACCTGCTTAAGGCAGTGGGTGGGAGTTGTTAATGCCATTATTTGTTTAATTGTAGGGCTAATAGGTTTGTGTGTGTGTGCACTTTATTACAATAGAATACATTAAATAGAAGCAGAGGAAAGATTCAGTGTGCTACTTTGGGAGCTGGTTTCCAAATGTTATTCCTTTTTATTAGCGAGATGCTAAAAAGAAAAGTAACCAGAAGCATACTCTGCTTTAAACTCTCCAGTAAAAAGACAGCTCACCCTGAAATGTCTGGTGCCGTGGGGGTGCGTGGTGCTTTTAGGAATACAGGGCAAGGGTGAATTTTTAATTAGCCTGGTCTTCTTATTTTCCTTCTGGTATAGATAGTCTTAGCTTTCTCAACCTTAGTACTTGAAAATAGGCAGCTAAGGATGCTCTGGGAATTGTTTGCTCAGGAAGTCTATTAGAAAAATGGGAATCTAAAAGTTATTTCCATTTTAATAAAGAGAGGATAAAGTTTTTAATGATGATAGCCTTATGGAAGTGCAGCTTTTTCCCTTTCCCACCCCCTCCGTAATACCCTGAATAAAAAAGAAATAGAGATGGAACAAATACTTCACAAGCTACCACAGGGATCACAGTGGTATTTTGTGAGGTGCTGTGGGAGCTGTCTCCTATGCTCAGGCCCACTGTGAATCTGCAAGTGATGGTCCTCTCGGGAAAGAAGCTGAGGGCACTTGGCAGTGGAAAGTATCTTGCCCATAGTGGAGATGGTGAGAGAATTGGCAATGAGGAGGTGACTGGTAATTCTGCAAGGCCTGGTCTCAGGCCAGTTTTCATTTTCATCTTGTTCTTTCTGTTTTTCTTTCTCTCTCGCTTTTGTTATTTATATCAATGAGCAAATGTTGCTTATTTTTAGCAGCCTTTCCATTTTGCTCAGGCACTGATCCCAAGTAATGGAATGCCTATGGCCCTCCCTCAGGCACCATTCCACCTCTAATAAGAGCAAACAAATGCAAGCTTTGGTGTAGGGAGCTATTGACTTGCTTCCAGGCAAGTAGGTGTGTGTGATATATATAAAAGGTGCCCATACGTACCATGTGTTAGCACTCCAACATCTTATGAAATGGCCCGGCATAAACTGCCTTGGGCCCTTGGTGTGAAATTGTGTTGTGCATCTCCATAGAGAAGCCTAGCAACTTGCTTATTTTAGAGGATATAAACCGCCCCCTAAGAGTGCAGACACCCCCAAATGTGCACACTGATTTCCTCTACTAGAGCAAAAGTAAGACAAGTGCAGACAGTTCCAGTTATGGGAAGCAGATAGTTAAATTAAGAGAGGCAGAGGTAAGAGTTGTGTAGATAGGGGTAGATGCTGTAAGCCCCATTATTTTCCTTTTCTAATTTGGATCTTATATCAGATCTTAATTTTATTGCAGAGATCCTAACACTAGGGATAATGGAGTCCTGGGAGAAAGAGTAATGGGAGGGCTTCTACTGATGTCCAGGGAGCCCTTACCACACAGATTAGCAGCTGGCATGACATAGCTTCCATTGAGTCTCCTAGCAGCTTTATGTCTTCTTTTCAACGACCTTAGAAATTACCCTTGTCTAAACCCCTTTAGGCTGGGAAAAAAAAAGTAAGGAAGGGTGTATCCAATCCGAGACAACAAAGCTTATCCTTTCCTAGCCCTACTCAAAGCATATCCAAAAGAACTTCAGAACAAAGAAGAAGCATCTACATATTTAAACTGCAAGGAAGGAGATGCAGAGTTTTATGTCTTGCCCAGCCATGCTAGTCCTGCATCCCCCTCAGATAGAAGGGATTTGCTGGGGCAACAAGAGCCCTTGGTCACTGCTGTCTACTTTGCATCAACAGCACTTTTCTCTCTCCTAGACACGTTTGTATTGCTGTTGATGAGGTGATTTCTAGCTCATGCCTGTTTCAGTTCCAGCTGGAAGGAAAGCAGGTGAGGAGATTATCCCACGCCCTCAGTGTTCCTGAGATCCCACCTAGCCAATAGGTATAGCTGTACAATGCTTGGTTCTCTCAGTAGGGTCTGGTTTAGTTTAAACACTTCCTGTAGGTTTTTGTCTTCCCAGTTTTCAGGCCTGACTGGTTTTGATAGGTATAGGAGCCTACTTATGTGCATGCTTATGCTGGCAGAGGAAACTAATTTTCTGCTAATGGAAGGAGAAGAGTGGCTGGGGAAACATTACGCAGGCACAGCCAGAGCAACCAGTGGTCCTATGCTTAATTTACTAATGCCATTCACTTTTGCCACTGCTTGGGAGTTACCATTGATTGCAATTGAAATATACTGGAGATGGGGAAAAGAAACCTTGTTTAGGTAACAAAATAATGCTGCCTTTGAGAGAGACCTAAATACATTTTTTACCATAGACCTTTGTAGTCTTTCCACCCTTTCCAGTGTTCCAGTTGCTGATGGTTTTATCTGTACTCTGGCATATCTCTCAGCTGAAGCAAGTCCTCTCTGTGCCAAGTCCCTGTGTTGGTACTGTCATTCAAGATACAGCCCTTTTTAACTATCCTGAACCCGGTGGAAGAGGGGAAGGTGTCTATTCTGATGCTACTCTTTTAAATTTAGCTGTATTTGTGTGCTATGATCTGCATGCCTCTGCCCCCAAATTACTAAAATTGCAATCCAGTTGTCCAGGGCTTATTTTTCATTAAATGACTCTTATAACTGGTATTCCCATTAATGACTATCTTAGTCTGAAATGTAGCAAGACATTTAACGTGAGTGGGATATGATACCCACCTCAAATAAATACAGAGCTGCATCAGTAGATGTTTTCATATTTTCAGGTAAGCAGGCTGGTGTTGGGGAAAAAGATTAGTCTATTAACACCTCTGCTCAAAGCAAGCCAACTTCCTTTCTACATGGAATAATTATTTTTTCACATAAGCCCTTAGTGCCTCTGCTATGTTTGCACTTGTAAGTCTCAAACATTGGAATACAGATAGCCCTTTATGAGTGGAATCTGAGGTCATGTGTCTGCATTTCAAATTTAAAATCACTGTGCATGGGCTACCATGCACTGGCTTGTGAATGCCATAGGTGTAAGGGCTATGGACCCGTATTTCAGGGGTGAAGAAAGTAGGGCCTTTTTTAGCACTTAAAGCACCCGTGTGTGCAACTCACAGTTATGAGTGCCTTTGGCAAAACTTTGTAAATTCTGTTGATTCATAGCTGGCATCTCACTGTCCGTATGGTCAGGATTACATATAAATATGTATCTGTCCTACACATAACAGAACCGTTTAGAGCATCCCTACAGAATAAAGAAGAAGTGAACTTGGGCACAAAATTCACTTCATCTTTGTGAAAGACTTGCTGGGGAGAATACTGAAAGGCCTTTTGTCTGTCCCAGTCCGGGGCTCACCGGAGATTTTAGGTGGCTGGCAATCCATAGGTCTGTTTATACAATTCCAGCTAGGATTAAGAGCCTTTAACCAATTGCAGTTCAGACATAGGTGGTGGTGGGAGCAGCGATTGTAACCAGCATACCAAGGAAGTACAAGAGATAGGAAGGCTTCTATCCTGGATCTTGGATCCTGGGGCTTTCATGGTTAAAATGTTGCAGCTGGAGTTGCAGAGGGTGTAATGACAGACAAATTTTCGGTTTAATCATCTTCTAAAGTCATACCCAGGGCTGGCTTACAAAAGATGAAAAAAGCCAATGAACCCTGAGGAGGACCAATCTGCAGCTGTCTTCAATAGCTTCCTTGAAGGAGGTCTTTTTTTCATTGCATATATAACCACTGCACGTTGCTGTTTTGAGCAGCTGTTTCTTGGCTGCTCTGATATGCTCATTGCTGGAACTATCTCTTAAAACTCTGGCCAGCACCTGAAAAAATATTATTATTTAAGGTGACATTAACATTCAGGTTCCAGCCACAATTTTGAGCTGGGAACAGCACAGTTGAAATAGGAGGGGTTGTCTGTGCCCTAGAAGGCTTATTTTTCTATCTGCAGACTTTGAAAGAGGAAATGGGTGAAGGCAAGCAAGCTTCAGCCAATGTGAGCTGGCTAGACAAATCAGGGAGATTCTTAACAGGTGTGAGATTGCAGTAAGATTGGAGCAATCTGGCAGAACTGCAAAAAAATCTGATTGAGAATTCCCAAACTTTTGTCATTCCACACTCAGTAGCAGGGCTAGGAGAAGGAGCTCGGGAATGGAACATAAAGACTGGATTTCAGCTTGGTGCTGTTGCCACAAATTTTTGAGTACTTATATATAATGTATACCTATATTTCACTGCTGTGCTAGACCCAGAATTTATACGTTGTGCTGCTGTATTCTGGAAACTGTTGGTCTTGTACCAATAGCATGATTTACTAGGGACGTGCCCAAGTGATCTAGAGTGACTGTAACTATGCTGGTGCAAGAATTTGAATTCAGAAATTGAAAGGGCACATTCACAAAGAAAAAAGTTGCATTACCAACATTTGTTAACCAAAATATGATAACTAGCTTGGGGTAAGAGCTTAAGGCTGTCCTCTGTGCTAACAGGCCCATGTAGAGAAATTGAGTGAGCCCTGCGGTGAAAACTGCAAACTGCTGAAAGCAATGTTCAATACTAGGGATATGTTTTAAAATTACTTCAAGTAAGGAGTCTTTTTGTCCTACCAAGTATGAGGTATTGAGATGTTTTGCAAATATTACATATTTGTTTCTGTTAATATGTTATTTGCTAGTTGATATTTTGAATAAAAGTAATCATTGTGAGAAGCTTTAGAAATGAACTCTTTACAACTGATCCTTTAATAATAATTAAAGGCAGTGAAGGAAACCTGAAATATTCAGTAGCTTAAGCAGTAAAACTGAGGAGGGTGTCTTCTGAAATTCTCTGATCTTTCTGATGCAAAAACTGAGACAAGAAATTTATCTTAAGCAATTGCTTTTTGGAAAAACATCCTTGCTGGTAATTTCTTCTTTATTCACAGAATATCCAAAAGAAGGAAAAAGTTCCTGAAGGAAAAAAAAAGAGATTGCAGCTCACTGCTGAAGGCGTTAATACGACGCTAACAAACCATAGCCTTTCCAAAGCATAGCTGGCAACATTTCCACCCATCTGTGCCGAGTGGGATGTGCAAGCAGAAGTCAGGGCTGAAAACCCTCCACCTGTTTTCAGAAAGTGAGCACACACTGAAGTTACTCAGCGTATTCTCTCTGTCTTCAGCAGTCTGGGTGATGTTGTTACTACTACTTTTCTGCTGTCTCATATCTCCCACCACCATGTGCCAGCTGATAGGGGAACTGTGACATACCACACCCCCGCGGCCAGGAAGGGGGTCACATGGACTGGTCTCATCCAGAGCACTTTAAAGAAACTGATAAGCTCTATCTCATTTAACTTGGCCTTTGGAAGACGCTTGTGGAAATTTCTGCAAAGGAGGTGACATCAGTTGTTGTCACAGCTGCTGTGTAAGTCTGCAAGGCTGTGTCTGTTCAGTATCTGCCTGGGGTGTGTATGCATGTGCAAGTAGATATTGTTCATAGATTGCATTTAAATCAAAACCAGTCCATATGAAGCTGGCAAGAACGTTCACTTGCTCAGAATAGGTGCATTACCATTGAGTCTTAAGGCAAGGATGGAATACGTAAACTTAATAAAGCACAAAGACAACCAGCTTTGGAGGGCTGGCGTGTACATTTGAAACAAATTCTCCCTGGGGAATTCCAAGTGTTAGTATGTGGGACATACTCCAGCTGCTAGCTGCTCAGACTTAAAATAAACCAGGCAAAATCCTGTATTCAGACTCTCCCAACTGAGGCAAGCTGCTATTTCAAATGTTTCATCTCCCTTTTTCTTCCAGTTGGGTCAGAATGACAACAAGTATTTTTGAAATACCTTAGTATTTCACACAGCTTTCCTTGTGCTTCTCTGCAGTGATGTGTTTCTCAACACAGCTGTAAATTTAGCAAAGAATCTGGTTTGTACAGGTTGAAACACTGTCCCAGGAAGGCTGGAATGAAAAAAACAGTGTGAGAAGGAGTGTTTCTAGCTTGTGTGACAATGACAGTGCTGCCAATACTGCTTTCCTAATCCTAGGTGCTTTAAAAATCTCAGCATGACTTCATTTACAGAGAACTATTCGCCTTGTTGAACTGTGGAGACCCTTTTTCTTAAAGAGAAACACATGTGACTTAAGGATGGTTTCTTCTTTCTTCTTTCTTAACATATTGAAGAGGAAATAATTTAACGTGTCTGTGAAAAGCTCCATAGCAGGATTTCAGGGAAAAAAATAAGATGTCTGGGAGCTGTATGATTGTTTGACAACTAGAATATGAATAACTTTGAGGAGGTCTGAAAATAGACTACAGTGCTCTTTGCTTTGTCTTGTGGTTTGAATTTACTTCAGGACTTTTTGAAAATTTTATTTTAATAACCCTCTGACTATAATTTATTTCTAAGGTATGAGATACTTGGGAGGGGTGGGAAACAATCAACTTAATGCAATCTATGCAAATAATGTCTAATTTTTTTTTCAACAGTAATCTATGTGAAACTTCATTCATCAAGACTACTCAGTTTTTCTGTGATAAAACCTGTTATGCAACATAATACACAACATTTAGGAATTCAACGCTCTTATTACTGTCAAAGCATAGATATTAAACTCTACCAGTCACCTTGAAAAATTTATACAAGTGACTGACGTGACCAACCTTGTTTCTTCCCTTCTTCCTTTAGACACAGACACATAAATTCCTGTTCAAACCAACAGGCTTATCCGGGATATATTTATAAGGGTGAACTGTGCCAGGCTTTGGTTAATCATATACAGTGCTGGGAATATCTTTTGAAGGTATCCCAAACACTGTGACAGAAGTATTTGTCACTCAAACTATTTATAATTCTAGGAGTTTGGAGGGCAGATAGATGTTTATGCTTTTTCATATGAAATGCACAAAAGGCATTGGCCATGCCTGTATGGACACGTCGGGCAGATCTGGACCATGCTGTTTTTTCAAAATGCCATATTTACCCTCTGGACACACTTCTGGCTACTTAATTGACCTTTCTGTCTCACAGATGAATTTGTAGCTCTGTGAACGTCAGCTTGTTGTCAAATAGACCTCTAGTTTCTGTGGATGATTGGAAGAGGTCAGTGCAGGGTACCTCAAAAGCCGTGAAACTGTTGCCTATGTAGCACCCCCATTAAAAAATCTTTAAGGGGTCTCAAGCTGAATAAAATTATGAGCTCTAGTATTAACCACAATTTCTTTTCTTTTATGATGTGTAAAGTTATACTAAGGCCAGTCAGCCTTTGAGAAATAAGACTGATAAGCATCACAGGCTTTTTTCTTTATTTTCATAACCACCTCAAGCAATTAGTTTTGAGGACTTCTTGGCAAAGTTTACGTGCTGCTTATCCTTCCCTCCTAGTCCTTCTTACGTCTCTTGAATTATTCTTAACTCCATGTTTCTGGGAATCGTAGGCAATGTATAGACACAACGCCTTCAGCAGGCATGCAAGGAATGTTATGAGGGTAGCAGGCTTCTCGTTTTCCTGGTCACTTGGAAGATTTATGTGCCAGTATAATGAGAATGAATGATTAGCTGTTGTTCATTGACAGAGACCTTGTGGGTCTGTCTGTGTGCAAGAGGTTTTGGGAGTTGATAACCTCCGTGCTTCAGGTTTTGTTTTGAATAGATAGAAGTGGAGAAAATGGTTATTGGTTGATGTAAAATTGGACAAACACACTGAAGGGTATTAGCCAAGTTCTGGCAGTAAAGCTGAAAATCTGAGTTATTTATACAGCTGGAAACAGAGTTGGGGTATTTTCATTATTTTGAGACACAGCATTGACTTTTATAGAGTTACGGGATGCTCCTGCCTAGGATTTCAGTCTCTTCTATTTTTTAGGTCTCTGTGAGACACTCTGATGTATTACAGCATTGGTCTAAGCACTGGCCAAGTATAAAAGGAGGGGCCAATTTTGAACTCTGAAACTGAGAAGTCTCTAGGTCACTCTAAAGTTGCCCAGAGACAAGGCAAGTTAAAGTATCTTTTTTGCCATTCAAAAGCAAGATAAAATGCCCATAGACAGAACCGCTATTACTACTCTATGTTATTCACTTCAACACCTTTCTCATATCATATCAAGTTAATGACCATTTTGTGTGTCTGGTATACATCCAGAACCCCTGTTGTAAAGTCAAGTTGTGTGAGATAACCCAGTTTGCATTAGTAAATGCTATAGAACATTATATTATTTTGACAATTATCATAAAGCTACATAAACCATACTTTTAAGATTTTTTTTTCTAAAAGATAAGAAGTAAAGATTAAATGCTGAACTCTGATTTTCAGATATATTACATACACCTCCCCCACCCTCATATCAAAATAGCAAATTATTGGGAACCTGAATGACAAGCGCCAGATTTTTTTTTTTTTGCTTTTATATACCTAAAACATAGCAATCTTTAAAAGAAACCTCAGTATTATCTATACTGCAACCAGATTAATTCCAGAAGAAACTTCTGCCTTCTCTGGTATTTATGTTTTCCTAATATCCACTCCTTAAAAGTTTTGGCTTTCTCGATGGTTCCAGCAGCTTCACATTATAAGGTTTTGATGCTGATTTAAAATTTCAACATGCATTTTTGCATTTTTGCATTTTGATCAAGAACTCAAACTGGGACATAAAGGCTTATGTCCTATTCAGAAGTTACCCATGTGCAAAAGCATTCTTCTGAAACATATGGGAAAGAAGTTGGTGCCTTTACACACATGCCTGGAAGGTAATTGGAAATCACTGTGCTCCATTTTTCAAAAACAAGAACCACAAACCCCCCTCCTGGCATGGCACAAAGCACGCACGTTTTCTTTCTGAAAGGCATAAACTCAGGGTTTCTGTGCGTACCTACGATATGGTGGTTGGAAAGGCATTTGGAAACGTTCCCTTAACAATAGTCACATCACCATCCTGGTATCTGTGCTGGCTGTAGCAGAGACAGGGCGTTGTTTGCCCCAGTGCTGTTGTACAGCAGCCCTGGGAGCTCAATTGAGGCATAGCTGTGTGTGGTGCTCGGCGCTGGTGCGAGCCTTACGTGTGCCGTGCACAGCATGGACAGTGATCCTCGGTGTGCCAGGGTCTGCTGCAGGCTGGAGAACCAGCCAGAACACCCTAATGCATGGTGCAACCAGGGGAGAAGGAAGGGGACAGAACTCCTGCCTGTCTTTCTTAGGTGTGTACCTGTGCCTAAATGATTTCAGTCAGCCCTGAAAGAGAAATAGAAAATCTTGCATGGCTACAGCTCAATATATCATAGTCTGTGTTTGTGACTGAGTTGGCTTGAGTTAACAGTACCTTTAGAGATACAGTGCTTGCAAAACATGCACCACTAGCCAAAGTATGCCTTTTATCAAGATGGGTTAGGAATATCCAGTGCTTCCCTACAGGCATGTTACTACCTGTAGATGAATTTAATAACACTAGATTATTGTAGTGTGGTTTTTACTGGCTTTTTTCCTTCATTCTTTTGAATCTATTTACTTAATTTTCCTACCTTCAAGAGAAGAGCACAGCTATGAATGCTTGTAAAAGCAGGGTCAGATGGTGAGACTGGACTGAAAGAAGATATTTATATTCTCCGGACGGTGCTCAAGAGAGCTGTGGGCACAGCTATGCTACACAGCCAAGTACACTACAGAGATCCCTGAGCTAATGCCATGATCGGAAGCACAGTTAGTGTTGTTCTGTTCTCCCTGGGCTAATTAACAGAGGTGCCTCTCAGCATACCTAATTAGCTCCGTTCCTGCAGCATCCTCAGGGGCAGGGCTAATTAGCGTGGGTGCTTTGCTACACAGACACGGCTATATTGCCTCTGGGAGCTAAGCTAGCATCCATGCACGGCATTGCGATGTACCCTGTAGACAAGCCAGTTTCCTCAAAGCTGCCTCAGGAGCTCTAACAGCCCTTCGCTGTGTAGACTTGCCTGGTGCATTAATGAGACCCCAAAAGCTTGTGCACGATGAAGGATAGCAACTTGGAATGTGGGCTAGAGGGTAACATTTTGGGACACAGATGTTTCAGGATGAGTCCCAGATTCATTTGCTTTTACTTTACATCTCTTTCTTACCTTCACCTCTACATCCACTTCTTACCTTTTTATTAAAAACAGTGTGGAAAGTAATCACCACCTGTGGTAGAGGCAAACAAATAGGCCTATGTTGAGATAAATGAAGCCTGAACCTGCTGCCTTGAAGTTTCCTGGGTTTTGCTTTTAACAACTAAAAAATAGTTATGAGCTAATGAACTGAAGCATTTTTAAAGCATATTTCCCTATTGCTCTGGTCAAATAATAATGATAACAAAGTATTCTTTATGGTTTTACAGACCCTGCTCTCTCTAATCTTTAAATGCTTTGCAAGCATGAGTAAGCACGGCTTCATATGAACCCATGATAAGACAATACAAAGATTTCCATAGTACCAGCAGTAAATCTGAGATGTGAAGACCAGCCAAAAGAAACTTGCATTTATTAGAAAGAACGTGTCCTCCCTGGTTTAACTTATTCCTGCACTGTGCTTCTCAGAATTTCCTTGTAAGACATTTTTCTTATCAGGATTATTTTACCTCACTGATACCAATTGATTGCAGGTTCAGTTTAGCTGAGCTGACTTGAAAATGTTGCATTGCACCATGTGAGGGTTGCAGAAAGGTGGCTTATTATTCACAAAGGGGCTGTACACTGTAGAGGGCTGATAAACAAAAGATCCAGTTTCTGTCTTCTGCTTACAGTATCAGTAGCAACAGGCTGCAGTGATACCTTCCCTGATAGCACAGCCTTGCACAGAGAAACAGTGCCATTTGTGGCTGCAAAATTTAGCCTCTTTATGGAGTCCTCAAGGGCTCAGATCCTCCCAGGAGCTCAATGGAAGACTCTTCCCAATAAGCGGAAAAGGTCTGTCAGAGACAGCCTAATGTGCCTCTTAATCTTGTTTCACTTTATTCTCTTCATTCTTAAAACCTCAGATACATAAAATACAGCTACCCAGCTTTCTCTCCTTCCCACAAGGAAAGCCTGTGGCTACACCTGCATCATATCTGAAGTGATCTTGGGAGTGGTCTGCAGTGCTCACTGTGTCCTTGCTGTGCAGTGTTCTTGTTACCTATAAGTCCAACCTCCTCTGGTAAATGATGATGCTGCCCGTTTGTGAAAGACTTGTTTTTTACTGGAAGAACAGAGTGGGATAGATGGAAGTGACCTGGCCAGGCAAGGGGAAGTGGCTGCAGGAACTCCTTTGCAGCCATGTAGACTTGACGTGTACAGATCAGCCAAGAATGCACACCAACCAGTAAAAAAAACATACTAGACAATCCCTAGCCATGTCATTAAATGCAGCCTCAAGGATAGCCTCTGCTTCTCTCCCTTCCAATAGGGAGGAGTGCTGTGAGACACTGGCCTTTGCAGCATTTTTCTAGAAATGCAGGAAGGAGAGGGGTCTCTTGCAGCTAAATCACCCTGTGGCTGGTTCCACATCCACCTGCCAAACCCTGCTGTGGTGCAAAAGAGGTCCATCCTCCTGACCTCCCTGCTTGGCTCAGTAGTACTTAGGTACAATGTCTGAGTTTTCAAACAAGAGATGAGCAAGACCTCCTAGTTAGAGCTGTGTACAGCACCCTCTTCAAAGAAATGACTTCTGGCTTTAATGGATGGTCAGCTGCCATTAGTCAGCAGCATTATTTACATGTATGGATCCTCCTTCTTAGAAATCCCAGAAACATTCCTGCTTGCCCTATGTGCAAAAGAAATCTGAGATTAAAGGCCTCCCGAGCAGAGAGGAAGAAGAGACAAAGAGATGTGTGTCTCAGCAAGACTTCCACAGAGAAGCCTCAACATGTGTGCAAGGTGAAAAAGAATAACAGGCTGACGTCAGCGTTGGCTGGCGATGAGGCAAGGGAGGGCCCTTTTCATCACAGTCTGGCAGAGAAACACACGGCTTCAGCAGAGGGAGGAAGTACAGATCCTTACTTCAGAAATATAAATCCTTTTTTTAATAAGTGACTGCAACTGTAGGAGTTCCTAAAGAAAGGCAGCTTTCCTGCTCCTTGTATGTATAACTCTTTCCCTGCCTGATGGAATGTTGCTATTGCTTTCACTTTCCTGCTTTACTCTCCTGTGCATTTTGGGGAAGCGAGCGAGCTGTGTTAGCTAACACAAAGAGGTCAAAAATCAGACCTGCACCAGAAATAACTGGAAGCCAGGGCAGTTGCAGAATGCCCAGTGGATGTATGATCCCATAGGATCCACAGGGTAGGGCTTTTAAAGGAAAAGGCACCCATGTTCTTGTTGAACGTCATTTTTTCTCTCCTTTTTTTTTTTTTTTTTCCCCTGAAGCTTAGGTTCCAGTAACAGATTTATCTTGCCTGTTTTGAGAAATGCATTTAGTCACCTAAGCCTTGTCTATAGTCAATGAGGCAAAATAGGCATGTCTAGAGGACAGTTCATCCCATGTGAGTTACTTTGGAGAGGTGGGGGCGGTGATGGTGAAAATAAGGAAGGGTCTGCCTGCTCCAGCTGACCACACAGGGAGGCCAGGGAACTTTCTGGGGCTGTTTTTTGTCTGGCAGAAATTTGAATATTGCAGTGCTGCCTATGGTTTTGATTTGGCTGAAGCAGGGAAGTGCTGGAAAACACAAGAAAGAGATTGAAGCCCTGAACATTAACCAGGCATCACAAAGGTGAGGGTGAGGGTCCAAGCCTCTGAATAAAGGATGCAGATAAGGTTAACACTCATAAATCTAATGTACTTGTACTTGAACAAATGCTAGCAAGACCTGGACATAAGGTAGGAAATCAGTATTTGCATACTGGTTTTGGTCTGTTACTGTTGTAACAGTAATTGTGATCAGGTTTAGAAGCTATAACAATTTACAGAGAATATGAAAATTACTTTGTAGCACAGATAAAACATAATGAATTGCCTAGTGCCATAATGCAAAATTTTCCACCCCCATTCTTATGTTTTATTCTGATATCTGCAATTCACCACCTTAAACAAAACAAACAGTTTTTTATTTACTTTGTACAACAAAAGTCAAGACTAGTTTTATAGGAATATTTTATTTTAATATCGAGATAAGAGTGACCAACCCAGATTCTGACACAATTTTATCAGTGCAGTTTAACATATAAATCTTGTTCCAACGACACTTGCCCTGAATAAAAAGCAGGTATGCTAGCACAGACGAGAGATTTCCCAGTCTAATGCGTCCCAGATGATTCCAGTCTGGGCATATCTGTGCAATCTGAGACTGGCAACTGTGCCTTGCTCTCTGCTGCTTTTGTTGGAGCCAGTGGCCAGACGAGGTGCTCAGCACCAGGCAAGGCTGAGTCTGCTGGGCTCAGATGGTACAGAATTCTGCTGAAAAGAGAAAGACTCATAAGAGCAACTCGATTTTGTGCTTTTTCTGCCAGTGGCTAATTTTAGCAAAACTGTCCTTAGCATGTGTGTGTGGGAGGACAGACATTTCCTTCTTTACATGACCTTTGTATAAAACCAAATCCAGAGCAGTGATTTTTTTCTCTCTCTCCCCTATTTTCAAATTTCTGGAGACTCACTGATGGGAAAAAAAACCAAAAAAACCAAACCAAACCAAAAAAACCCAAACAAAAAACACCCTCCAACTTATAGAAATCTGTGGTTTGTGCAAAGGAAAAATTTAAATAGAATGCAATTTAGCAGAAAGTTTCTTGCTGCAACTTGAAACTATAACAAAACATTTAAACATTTGGTCTAATGTCCCAGAGCTGTTTTCCTGCTGTTCTGTTTGTGACTTGATTTGAGTTTACGTGTGCCTAACAGGTAGAACTCTGGGCTGGGACATATAATTTTGTTCAGGCTACAAATCCTTCCTGTACCCTCTCTCTGCTTTTCCAGCTTCCCATGGCAGCAGGAAAATTAGGCTATGTGTGTAAAGGTGCTGTTTTCTTCCTCGGCCCATTGTGCTGGCTGAATTACTCATAAACCAAACATTGATAATATCAACTGACAGTTATTTAAACCTGAGGTTTCAGGTTAAGGAGTAACAATGAATGCAAATATAGCTGGTGAGAGGCTGTTTGCAGTGCACGTGCTTGTGTGTTAGATCTTGAGAATTTTTAAGGGTCGTTACACAAAGTTCCATAAAGCAAAATTATAAGATGATATAGGGATTCCATGTTAAGGTGTCTGTCTTTGTGATGCTTTTGAGGTGTACCTGCTTCTTAGGTAACCCCCAAAAACTTACAGCTCATCCCTGAGCTCAACAGAGTGAACACCTCTAGTTTTCCTTGCAAGCACCTTTTGTTACTAAACAGGTCACTTGTGACTGCCTCCTGAAAGAGGAAGGTATAGAATGCTAGTTTAAAAAGACATTACTGTTGTGTAAGTACCAGCAATAAGTTAATTCCCTGTGCCTGGGAATGTTCCCATTTGGGCCGTGGTCTTGTCTGCCCCATCGCTTTAGAGCATTCTGGTAATTTTGGAAATTTTGGTCATTGTAGAGGCCGCTCTAACAGGCAGGCTACACCAGCCACCCCCTTCCACAAGCTGAAGGAGGCAGCTAACACAGGCATGGACCATTTGCAAGAGAGTTCTCAGATATGGCCACAGGTAGATTTCATAGGCTCATTCTTTCAACACAGCTATATGAACTATGATGTTGTCAGAAGTGTTTAAATTTAGAAAATCTGCTTATTCTGTTAGGCTTGCCCCTTGTACTGATTTTTCTCAGAGTGGATGGAGAGGTGTCTTAAGGGTTTTTTGTGGTGGTGGGTGGTGGTTTGTTTGTTTTTTTTTTTTTTTTTTTTAAATCTGATTCTATCCCACATCTTTCCTGTAGAAAGAAGAGAGTTGCCTTGTTGCTGCTGAGTTATCTCTCTCTGGTCTTACTGGTAATAACTGGTACAGATACCTGGGTGAGAAAACTCTTGCTGAGCCCAAGACTGAAGCAGGGAAACACCATACAAAGCCAGCCAGCGTCAGACAGGAACCTTCTCAGTTTTTGTCCTTTGCTCTAGTGGCAATGGGAAATGGAAGAGCCTTTGGGATACATCCTTTCTTTTTCTCCTCTTACCTTTAGGTCAGCATAACTTTTTCCAGCAGTTGTTTACCCCATAGCCCTTACTTTCCCCCAGAAATTTAAATGTTCATATTTTTTCTAGGAAAACCAGAGTGATTATAATTGATATTTTATTATATTGTATTTTATTAATATAGACAGCAAGATGACTTGGTTTAAATGTTGAAATGTTTTTTTTTTACATTTGCTTTCTGTTTTGTGGAGGTTTTTCCCCCTACAAAATCCACCCAAAATCTTTACATTAAAAATGCCACTCTGGACAAGAAAAAAAGTGAGGTTCTGTTTAGACAGTCTGTAGGTGTTCTAGATATATGGATTACTGCATTCATTATATGCCCCTGTAGTGATTTTGACTAATTTTTCTTGTTTTGGGTGAAAGGTGGATTGGAGACTTTTTGGGGGAGAAATTCTAGTCAGAAGTGTGGGATGACAGTGGGCTGGGTCTTCGGCCAGCAGACCTTCTCCCAGGCTGTGATCTGTTTGCCTATATCAATTGACAGCACTGATTTCATTGTGTTAGCTGCATTGCACTGAATTGTATATTCATTTAGGAACAGAGAGACTTTGATCACACTGACATGTGTGACCTTTAGGTTTAGTCTTTACTGGGGTTATTAAGTTAAACTGCTTAAAACCCTGGAAACATTTGTAAACAAGGTATACGAACACAATGAAATGTCCTAGAACAATTTAGAAATAGTATAATTAATGCTTGGAGTAGCATACTCTCAGTACATTTACAATTCAGTGCTTGAAACCAAGCTAATTAAGTTCTAAACTGGACACAAGGATTAATTTCAATCACCTAATCTCCCATTATGTGTTCACAGTTCATCAGAGGACTCATGAAAAATTCATAATTTCCAGGAATAGGAAATTCTTAGAAAAAGCTGCAGTTGAACATTGGAAACTGTCAGACAAAACTTGAACTTTATCAGGTTGTGTTTGTACAAGTCTGCTTCAGTTGATTCAATTACAAAATGTTCATTTCTGTTGTGTGAGCATGACCCAACTGAGATATGAAACTGGAGTTATTTTTCTGAAACCCCATCCCAGTGTACTTCACAGCTGTGTCTTTTTATCTTCCAGTGTTGTTTTGGACAACAATATAATAGAAACCATACAGACCTCCATCTCTGGTTGTTAGCTGTAATACAGCAAAGTCTGTAAAGTGATGCAGAATCCTGAGTGCAGCTCCATCTCATGACTTCCTCCGTGTTACCTCCCTTATGTTTTGTACTGGATCTGAGTCAGCAGTGCCCTGGCAGCCAGGAGGGACAGCCCTGTCCTGGGGGGCACCAGGCACAGCATGGCCAGCCCGGTGAGGGAGGGGATTGTCCCCTCTGCTCTGCTCCGGGGCAGCCTCATCTCCAGTACTGGGGGCAATTCTTGTCACTGCAGTAAAAGAAGACATTAAACTATTAGGGAGTGTCCGAAGGAGGGACAAGAGAAGGTGAAAGTCCTTGAGGGAAGGCCATTTGAGGAATGGCTGAGGGCACTTGGTCTGTTCAGCCTGGAGAAGACTGAGGACAGACCTCATTGCAGTTACAATTTCCTTGTGAGGGGAAGAGGAGGGGCAGACACTGATCTGTGCTCTGTGGTGACAGGACTCAAGGAAATGGCACAAAGTTGTGCCAGGAGAGGTTTATTTTGGATATCACAAAAAGAATTTTCACCCAGAGAGTGGCTGGGCGCTGGATCAGGCTTCCCAGGGCCGTGGTCACAGCACCAAGCCTGACAGAGCTCAAGAAGGGTTTGAACAATGCTCTCAGGCACGGTGTGACTCTTGGGGTGTCCTGTGCAGGGCCAGGAATTGGATTTGATGATCCTTATGGGTGCCTTCCAACTCAGCTTATTCTGTGATTCTATTCACAGTGTTTTCTGGTGTTTTTCCAGACACTGATTTCTTGTATTACCTTGCAGAAAATAAAAAGCCACAACTCTGGAAAGTAGATAAAATCTTCATGGAAGNTCACAGTGTTTTCAGGTGTTTTTCCAGACACTGATTTCTTGTATTACCTTGCAGAAAATAAAAAGCCACAACTCTGGAAAGTAGATAAAATCTTCATGGAAGTTCTGTGCACCTTCTTTGAATGACAAAATACTTTGATTTTTTTTTTTTTAAAGCTTGTAAGGAAAACCCCTTCCCAAGGACTTCATAAAACTTTGTAATTCTCAGTCTGTATAATGACAGATAGAAGGAAAAAACACTTTAGTGACCTGGAGGTCATCAAAGTTACTTATCCAAATAAAGATCAGTTGGATGAGGTGTGTTACATGGGATAAGTGATAAGAATAAGGCGCTCAGACCAAGTGCTTTGAATAAGTTAACTTATGTCTTCTTCCCCCTGCAGCATCAAATAGCTATGGTGTAATTGTGGCTTCCTCCTCCAAAATGTTTTGTTCTGGTTTTGTACAGTATGAATTTCATATGCCATTCTCTCTTAGTAGTAGGAAGGGAATTTTTTCTGAAACTTATGATTACATCATAGCAGTCAAAGTTGTGTACAGAGTTGCAGTCTGCTTTCTGAGGCAGTGGCAGCAGCTTCAAGTGTAAGTCATATATTTATAGTGGATTGTAGTGATGCTGAGTTTGTTCAGATAAAAGGATTTCCCTAAACGGGGACATATTTACTCCCAAGAATTGTAAAAACATGATAATGACTTTCTATTCATGTACAAACTAGCACTGAAATACAGAAGAAGAGCAAGAGTCAAGATGGAGTGGGAGAGTTTGACGGTTATGCCTGGTTTGACAGACAGTACATGTTCTCATAGACCTAGTTTCTAAACCAAAGGAAACTTTGGATAAACAACAGATGATATCTAAATTTTCATTAATCTTGCTCAATAATCTCTGTTTCTGTGCTCAAATACCTTTGCATGCTCCTCTAAAACACGTCTATTGTCTCCTATTCAGGGGGTCTTTCTGACATAAATGCCCTGAAGAAGTGAGTCAGTAAAATATTTATCAAAACTTTCCTAAGCACCAACCACCTCATGGAGGGTAAATACTGATGTAAATCAGTGTGACTTATGATAACTTGCTTTATTTCATTATTTCAAACTTTTTCTCAGCATTTTATTACAGTTCATTTGGAATCGGATTATAAAACCATTCTATCAAGCCTGTCATGTGAATTTCCTGTACAATCAGAAATCAATGATGGTGATACCTGAAGCAAAGCTTTCAAATTCTTTAGTATTTTCTAATCATATTTAGTACTAAATTTTTTAGTTGATGTTTCCTGCAAGTAAGATGCTGCAATTTCTTGCATTAACTACTACATGTTGCAAGTCACATAGAACCTGGATCTGTTCACTAGCAAATCATATTGTCACCAGGATTGTTCCTTTTCATTATTCCAGTTTTTGGAAAGGACGGGTCTTCTTGTGTGGCTTTGAACCTCTTAAGTCAGTTTAGTTATCTTTGTTGAAGACCGCTCTTGGAAAGCTTTCTGTTTGTTCTCCTGCCTTGGCTAGCAGGGATGTTAAAACAGGGGTGCAGCTGTTCATATGTATAAATAGGAAAAAAAAATTCATTTTGAACACAGCTAAATCCCTTCAAAGACTGCTGCTTCTCTGCCGAGCCAATGTGTTATGTGAGCAGTAAGCTTTCCCCAGAAATGGGTAGGACTTCCAAATTAGTGCTAACGGTATTGTGGTAGTGTGGGACCAGACTTGGAGCATACTTTGAGCAGGCTCTGGCCACATCTAGTGTGAACAGCTCCGTTTTTCGCTCTGGAAGGTGGGGCTGTTGAGGAGAAGAAGGGAAGAGCACGTGATCAAGGAGAAAACAGGAGGAGCTGAGTAGCACATGACAGAATTGAGCTTGGCACAGTAACAGAAATGTGAACCAGAAGAATCTCCTAAACACTCTGGCAATGTTGGTTATGTGGGTGGGAGCCCAGGTGCAGGTGCAGTGTCCATTCTCTGCAAGGGACTGACATACAATTGCCCCTTATAGTTAAAATAGAAAGGGAAGTGCAACTTGCCCAGTTAAGGGCTAAAAGGACTCTGCAAGTGAGGAGTCAGGTGGGCAAAGATTACCAGGATGAAAAATTAATTAGGGACACTTTGGGATACTAGTAAAGCAGAATGTTACATAAACAAAAGAATGACATGAAAAAAATCAGAAAGAGTGCAGTTTTAATTACAGCATTATTTAACCAACTGCATTATGTTTAGCAAATATCTGTTGGAGTATTTACTCTCCCACCTGCAAGATTTACCACCAACATAAAATCTGAGAAGAGATGAAAAGATGCTGCCGGTAAATGTTCTTTTTAGCAAAATTTGACTAATAGTGATTTTTTTTTT
>VZUA01038559.1:0-35103 GCA_013401035.1 Horornis vulcanius
CTGATTCCCATGGTGTTCCCTGCAAAAATGACAATCATTTTAATTTTGCGTGGGGTAGAGCTGCTGGCATGTTTCGCACGTCTTTCCCTACACCAGCTTCAAGATTCTTACACCTCAAGGATTATCAGCTTTGTCACTGGGTTTTAGATTCCACATCTGCGATTTATAATATGGCCACCCTAATTAAATTGAGGGTAGCACTTCCCCACTAAGTTCAATTAATCAGTAGGCACTGCAGCTTTCTTTTTTTTTTAGCATATGATAATAATAAAACAATAGAAAAAGAGGTAATTTAGAGTCATACTATACCCAACTGTCATTTTTAAGACTTTACTGTATCATTAGTCAGAGCTTCTGGTGACAAAATAACCCATAAGACTGAAACCTGAGTTTCATCAAAGCCTTAAAAGATAAAAATGCCACCTTAGAAAGTGGGAGTATTTAATTTTTTATAATACTTTTGTACTAGTATAAAGCATTCACTTAATTTAAATCAGTGACTTCTTCTCTTAAGGTATTTGTATCTGTTTGATCTTTTACAAATATCTAACTCTTTTTTTCAGATCTAATAGTGCTGAGTATTTTGGAGGCACTTTTCCAGGGCTTATTAATCAGAATTCCTACAAACCTTTGGTGAGGGTTTGGGGAGTTTTTTTGCAGGAGGGGTGGATAGTGCGTTAGATTTTGTTGTTTGTTGTTTGTTTGTTTTGCTGGGTGTTTTTTATCCTCCCCTCCAAACCAGGACACAGCATTGCAAATGCAAAATTCCAATCACCTCCCCCAGATATCAAATTCTTTTCATGAAGTGGTAGATTAGTTATGTTACTTGGTAACAGCTGTATGGTGTAGTGGCTGCTACTAGGTCTGTACAAACACGTGCCCACAGGTCAGGAAACAAAACCAGACAAATTCTCAGCTAATGTAGAAAGGTTAAACTCCAATGAAAACTAGCTGTGGAGGAATGCTGTGACTCAAACCCATCACAGCCATAGCTGTAGACATTACAACAAGCTACACAGTACTGATTATTACATATCAGAACTTGATTATTGACTTTCCTAATACTGAAAATGCTCATAAAAATGGAATGTTGTAAGAACATTAAAACATTTTTTAAAAGTCATCGAAATTAAATATGGACAAATCAGTTAATTTTATGACAGTTCTCCATTAGCTCATGTTGCTCCACTGCAGTTTCAATGTATTCATGGACACACACATACGCATGCACACATACACACACAATTTGAGAAAGTGGAGGAAAAGGAAGAAAATCAATTTTATGAACAACCAAAGAAGTAGAAATTAAAGAACAGACTCAGCAAACCAATGAAGCACATGACTGATATCCATTATCTTTGGTAGAGCCTGACTACAGTCAAAGTGCTTTGATGAAGGAGGGTCCCCAAAACACAGTGCTCTTCAACCCAGTTATCTGATCATGGCTTTATGTAAAACAAAACACTTGAAAGCAACTAAAGGTAAGGAAATGCTCAGGTTTAGCAAGTGCAAGCCTTGTAGTTCTATTAGTTAGGAAAAAACCCACAGCAGCGTCCTAAATTTTCACCACCTCTAGCAGCTTTTGAATAATGCAATGGTCTCTCTGTCAGCTTCGTAAAACCCTATGTAATCTGCACAAGAAGTTCTACAATGTCTCAGCACTTCCTGAGGACTCAGAGCAGTAGGGTAGCCTTGCAACACAAGAAGAGATTAATCATTTTCTAATGCACAGTAATAAATAATGTATCCTCCATAGTACATAAATTAAAGCTGTAATTTCATCCCAGTTCTGTGATGACACCAGAAGCCCAAGATGGAATTTCAGCCTCATTATGACCAGTCAGGATACACATTATTCTTAAAATTATGATCTGAGAGTTTATAATGAACTGAGGAGTTCTGAAGGCATTACCAGAAAAAGAAGGGTATGTAACTACAAGCAGAAAATAAAATTATTAAGTCACACATTGTTTGCAGAACTTGCTTAAGTAAGCAGTAAATCTCACCCCTCAAAAGCCCACTCAGCATATTTGTAGCAAGGCAAGCAAAGATCACTACTACTATCAAAAAACTGAAAGTTGTTCTAATACCACAGGGCAATGCCTCCACCACAGCAAGTAGTAAGAAATTACTTGCTGAAATTCAGGTTTTATGTTACAGAGTCCTTAAAATGCTGAATATATGTTCTCCTACAACCATACACAGAATTTCACTTAGAAATCAAGCAAATATTGTACAGGTGCACAACAAACATAATTTATCAGGATAAAGTCACAGTGTATCTCAAACCCACATTCCTATCTGACAAAAAAGTTACTGAGCAAAATAAAATATTCATGATGAGAAGTTTTAGCCTTCTGATGAAAATAAATATATGTACACATACACACACAGTTTATACAGTGTAAATGATCTCAAAAACCTTCATGAAGAACATGGTCCTAATGTTTCTCCTGCAGATAATTTCAAGAAATCTTATGAAGACTCAAAAGACATTTTACAGTCTAACAACAAGCATTTTAATGCAAATAAAGTTTGAACTATGAAGACCGAGAGCCAAAATAGTCATCTATATAGAGTTAACTGTTATATTCACCCTGACTTTTGCTACCAATTCCCATGATTTTTAGCAAATCCCACAAGATTTCAAGGACGTCTGGAGCCAGCTTTCTTTCAGAGACAAGAAGAAAATAACTTTCTGACCCTCTTACACAAACAAGGCATGAAATTTCACAGGATCATTCACGGCCTGGAGTGGTTCCATGTTCTGAACTTCTTTGCATGGTATTATTCACAGATTTATCTTATCCCCCCCTTCCTCCCACCAGGGAGACTCATAAATCATGCTCCCTGTCTCTTGCTCTCTCTCTCCACCCTGCTTCACTTAGGTGTCTAGTTTAGGGAGCCATTTAAAAAAAAAAAAAAGTAAAGGAGGGGAAACGTGAAGATTATGAAAAAAAAGTCAAATAAATTGGTGCAGAAAGTTGATATTTAAAAGCTGAAAATGTTTAAGCTTACACTAACAGTTTTTGAATATCTGATGCTTCCCCACAAGTCACTGTATTATTTGTTCCTTCCAACTCTTCCTCTTTCCACTTCCTATTTCTGTAATGGTAAAGTATTCAAACCTGAATACCTGAACTTATATTTTCTATACTCATATTTGAGCACCTTTACAGCAATGGTCTCATATTCAAGGGGCCACTCATCCAGAGAAGTCTACTAATTTTTCTGTTCTCTCTTAATCTCTCTGATAACCATCAAAATTTAAAATCTGCATATAAATATTTATGCACTTACATCTGCATTTTTTCAAATGTTGGACACATGTTTTCCACAAACCTATTTTCTCCCTTTTTGACTTCCCTGACTATTCACACAAACCAAAAAAAAAAAGTGAGAAAATCATGAGAAAAGGACAAGGAAAGCAAGACAATTGCCTAAAGCTCCTCCATGCTTTCTCCACAAGAAGCATATCATCACCTCTAAATAGCAACCTGAAACCTACTCAAGAGACTTACGTAAGTCTTGAGTCAAGAACTAAAGCAGTGAGTGTCAAAACATTCAAAGACACAGTACCCTCTGCTCCTAGTAGTAAAGGAGTAACTGCTGAGAATATGCAAAGATGATCATTGCACTGGAGAAAAATAGCAGTAAAAACTTGTCAGATGTCAACAGAATCACAGAATGGTTTGGGTTGGAAGGGACATTTAAAGAGCTATTCCAAAACCTCCCTTGCCATGTGCAGAGACATTTTCCCTGGATTATGTTGCTAAAAGCTGACCATTCAGAAATCAGCCACACAAAATGTGCTACAGGCTTCAGCAACAGCAGTACACTGCTAGAAACCCTTTGACCTGGTGTGATCTTGGAGGCTTATTATGTCTCAAAGAACAATATAAGCTACCACAAAATGTTAACATAAGGCCCAAAGCATGCCTCCATCTGCCTTTTACTGGGGACTCAGAGAAAGAGACAGTTGTCTATGGAATCTCTTAGACAGCAGGTTACATTGCTCGTGAAATATTGCTCACAAGGAATGGCAATCCAGCACAAGGACTAAAAGGTGACCCTGTAAATAAATGTCAGCAGCAAAATCAAATACCTCTCCTGAACAAACACTGCGAGGAAGAGGAAGAGGAAGAGGAAGAGGAAGAGGAAGAGGAAGAGGAAGAGGAAGAGGAAGAGGAAGAGGAAGAGGAAGAGGATTCCCCGATGAAAAAGAAAGAAAGAAAAAAACCTAGAGGGAATGTGGGAGGGAAGGGCACGTGGCAAACTTAGGTCACTGTAACTCCAACCAATGCAGGCTCTTCCCATTCTCATCACCATACCCCATCTGTGCCCAAGTATAAATGGAAGAGTTACCTATCATGTTCTCTTTCTTCATGCAAATATCATTTTCACTTTCATGTATTCTGAGGACTATATAACTTACTAATTCAGAAATCAACCTAAAATTATGTTTATATAATACATACCATATTTACATTCTTACTGCACTAGTCATTCAAATACATACAGTAACTGTTGCTCAGAATGCTTTTCTCCTATCTGGGAATTATGTTACACTTGCACTCTAAATTTAAAGGCATTCATAAAAGATCTGTGTAAAATCTGAGCACTAGCCTATTAATTGGTCTTCTTTCCCTCATTTTTAGATCAACCCGTAACACAAGACACATTGCTGAGGACTCAGAAACAGTGAAAATTTCAGTGCTTGCAACCCAGGAAGAGAAGAAGGACTGCAGAACTGTGTGATTACAATAAGAAAGAAGAAGCATAATTGAAAGAGTCCCTATTTCTGACACAGCATATCTCAGAAGAAACACCAGCACCTGTCACAATTAACTGTGTGGTGAGGACTTCCCTACTGACACCATATCCAGAGATGCGGATTTTTAATCACAAAGAATTTCAATCTGCCTCCTGGAAAAAGGAAGGAGAAGAAGGATTGAATTTTTTTTTCACAATGTTTTAGAATTATTTAACTCCACTAACTGAGAAAGACTCATTACCATTAACATACTGCATTGTTGCAATACAAGCATTAGGAATCCAAAAGTAGAAACTCTTGCTGCTTATCCAACTATTGGTGCTGATTTGTTCCTGACAAAATATAGGACAAATGAACATACTGCTAATGCATACTGTGTTAATTATTCTGTGGTGCCATGTAGTAACCCTGATGGAAGTTCAAAGGAGTTGTGACAGATACGGATGGAAACAGTAGTATATATAGTTTGAATTTGCATTCAGTCATTTGCAGCTATAACATGGAAGAATTGAGTTGCGAGGCTGCGTTGCTGCCTAAATGATCACACATCATGCTACCAGATTAAATACTCCTGTGAGATAAAACACAGTAGAGGGCTGAAGTTCAGAAAATCGATTTCAAGCTTGTTTTGTAAACCCCAGTACAGCTCCAACTCTCTGTTATCAATACCAATTCAATGGACCTCATTTACATTGCAAATCCACGCCAGGCTTAAAAAGTCAACCAGTTAGTGCACAACACTGAGAGCAACGGAGAGCCTGCAGACACTTACAGACAACACGTTGCCACAACAAAGCTTTAATTTAGAGGAAAAGGTACTGGCCTCTGGAGTTGTAAGAACCACCCAGAGACAGGAACTGGGAGTACACAAATAAGCAGAAGCACTTCTATAAGCCTACACAAAATAATTTGAAAAACTCATCCTCCCACATCTTCACCAAAAAACAGCCGGGTGAGCTGAGTAGCAGCAGCCAGTTGCTGTCTGGGACCCCTACAGGGCCCTGAAACTGGGCAAAATCCTGCTCCTTGCTCAGCTCAGCTCAGCTATCCAGGACATGCATCCCAGCCTACAGCCCACAGGACACAATGCTGACCCCCAAAACGCCCCATGCCGTTTGTCACCCATTCACCCATGCGCCCTCCGGCATCCTTTGCAGATGCTGTCTCACCCCAGGGCACCTTTGGCTCCCACAAGCCCAGAGCAAGTCGTGGGTTGCAGTAACAGAGGGGTTTGATGCTGAGCCTCTAAACACTCTCATGGCAAACTCCACCTGCCAGGGAAAACCCAGGGTCAAACCACTGCAGCTCACACTCACTGAGCAGACATACTGCACTCCTGAACACAGACACAACTAAACATATCAATGGTACGTATAAGCTTTCTCAGTAAAAAGAGATCTGCATGCATTTACAACATATAGCCTTATGTTTGATGCTGAAGTTTTGTTACCTCCCCCACACTCCCTGAAATAAATATATATAAAAAGTTTCCGTTGGCTTTCTTCAATCATTAATCACATTATACTAATAAATATTCTGACAGTGACATTGTTTAAACAACCTCTTCTCCACCCAAAATCCACTGGCAAAATCCACATGTAAGCTGACCATCACATAACCCTGCTTTTGAATGCTAATTGAAATCCACTTCCCCCAGCCAGCACAGTAAAGAGCTACTCTTTGGGAGGGGGAGTGCAGAAAAGAAATGAGAGAGGGGCCTTTGAGAGGAAATAAAAATAGGATCCCTTGATCCCACCATGACACAGTCCAGACATTCTCCCTGTGGGGGAAGACAATGTTTCTTACAGCAGTAAGAGTTTTTATAACATTTTCTTTTTTTTTTTTTTTTCCCTGTGCAACTTTGCTTCCTGAAGAATGCTTTATATAAAAGACATGACATTTGGCAACCCAGCTCTGCTGCTTTGAGAAATTCTTTGGCAAGCACCCTACGTGCTGACTGCATTAAGCACATCAGTTTATTTATTTATTTATTTATTTAGGCAGAAGTCAGAAGGAGCAAGCCATACAATTAATGCACAACACAGTATCACTTCATCCAGAAAAAAATTGGAGAAGAGCTAGGGAAGGAGGAGCTGGAGTTTTTTCTTTTGAGAAGCCTCACCATGGGAGCAAAAATGGTTCTCCAACCTCCAGTGTTGTTGCTGTTCTGGAGCATACGCAGTGATTCTCAGATCTCAAGGCATTTAGGGAACATCAATTAATTAATTAATTAAGACTGGATTCCACATCAAAGGCAGGTATCATTACACATCTATTTTGCACATGGGTAAAACGAGCCGCAAAGTGAACCTAAGCCTGTCCCGAGGCAGGAAGCACTGCCTTGTTCCTGCTGAGGGAAAGCCGCCCTGCAGTAGTGAGCAGGAGGGCTCAACACTGGCCACCTGCAGACCCAGACTTCCCCCCTTACACTACAAGGGAAAAACAGAAATAGAGCTATTTCTACATGCCACCATCTTCCCAAGGGTGCAGCCTATGTCTGTGAGGCACAAGAACCCCTGTCCCTAAGCACTGATTTCCTTTGCTCCACATATGTATGTGCCCATTACATACTCCAGCACCATTAGCAGCAGGTGAGAGAGGTGTGTGTATCTGTAACAATGGTCATGGGCTTGGAAAAGCAAAATTCCCAAGGGTCAAGGAATCCAATGAGCAATGTCTGTCTCCTAATCAGATGCCACATGCTGAGCAGGAGGGCCCTAAATTCATCGTTTGGAGTCATGGACTGTATTATTTTAGGCTTACAAGAGAACGAGATGCTTCTCAGAAACAAAGGAATATTTTTGCTCGTGATCATCATCAGCCCCGTTGATGTACACAAGGGACCAACAAAGCTTGGCAACACACTGCCAGGGACATCCAGCAACAGCAAATCCACATAATCATGAAGTTTTCAAGCTAAACAGGAAGGAGAGATGGGAACGGGAGATGGCATGACATACCTGCCCAGAGACAGAAGCTGGCCATCCCACAAGCTTGGAAGGGTAAAGCTCCTGCACTTACCACATATCCCCTGGTATTTTCAAGCTAAACTGCTAGTAGCAAAGGCTCCAGTCTATCCAAGCCATTGTTTAGCACACACACCAGAAGAAATGTTGAAACATGGCCTGGTGTCTTCCACAGGAAGGAGCTACCAAGTCTCTAACCCTGCAGCCTGGGTACCAGAAGGATTTTTTCTCCATCTCAGAGGGCTGAAATGGGACTAGAGAGTCTGCTTGGTCAGGTGGTGCTGCTTCAAAGGCTATGTCCAAGGGCACAGATAAATCACTTAGCCTTTGCAGTAGTTTTAAGCAACTTGGCCTAAAACAAGTGTTACCTGTTTAACACTGAAAAGTGTTTTCTACACACAAGTCTAAAAGAGACAGAAGTGTGTTCTCATCTGTTGCGTGTGCCCTGATTTAAAAAAGAAGTCTAACTTTGTTCCTAGAAAAGAAAATCTGGCAATCTAAACCTGCCTCATGTTTGCTAGAAGAAAATGAGGACAACTGTTTTTCTTTTAAATAAAAAGTCTTGCGTTACCCTCCCTTCCTGTTCTAAAACTTCTTCCAAGAATTTCTCTCCTTCATTTCTAGGCCAATTCTTATGATATCCAAGTAGTTATCATAACAGCACTACAAAAGCACAACTCTTCAAGGTTTATTCAGGGCAAACAGACCTCAACCAGACTGCCAGTTTTGGCAGAAGTTTGGCGTGACCAAGGACTCAGTACAGTAAGATACAGAACTCAGCATCAGTTAAACTGTACAGCAACTTCTGCCAATCATCTGTCCTCAGTGAAACATGTGTCAGGCTCTCCTTTGAAAAAGATTCAGGGATCTCAGCACTGAAAAGGGCCAAATGCACACAAATCTGTCCACAAATAAATCACTTACCAAATTCCCCTCAACTGAAGCAAGGAAATACCAAGCCTTCAGTAGTGCTACTGAAGCACTACTCATTCTCTTTCTGTGTGCAAACAATGCACTAGCACTTTAAGTGGGGATTTCAAGCTTGGTGAAATGCGTTACTGATGCCCACACAGGATACACACCTTGGTCTACAAGCTGGCTCTGAAAGTATAAGCCAAATGCAAGCGAGAGAAACCCCAGCACAAGTTGGTTTCAAGCTATGGTCTCATTAGCTTGACACACAGGCTTCAAAGTGCACACAAAATTTGAAGTCAAGGGAGTTTGGATCTGTGTGCATATACTACATATCAAAATAGAAGGATGCACACATTGTCCCAAAGCAAAATTTCACACCAAAACATTAATAAACACAGACATGTTTAACAGAGGAAACAAAAAAATATTTTCCACCAAATGTATCTGTAATGGCAACATCTTTTAGCACAGACTGGCAATCTCACTAGCCTGAGGTACACAGTACAGAGGTGCTACTAAAGACAAAATCACAAGTCTTGAATCTTACGTACAAATATTTTACTTGAGAGGAAGGAAAAGATTATGACAGGGAGAAAAGACTTGGAGGTAAAGGGTAGGAAAAGGACACAACACATGAGAGAGGGACAAGACTGAGTTGTTTTTAGCTTAACACTTGCCAAGTGAAAAAGCAAACATGAGTCATAGTAAAGGTAACTCAAAGTGTGATGTGACTGCAATGGAGAGCTGAGCAGACCACACTGCATGAGTCAGCAGCACAGATAAAAAGGGTGATAAGAAGCAGCAGATGGGACATGTCTTTACTAAAACAACCCTGCAGGACACAGGCCTTCTTTGCTCTAATGAAACGGTTGTGCCAAGCTGCCACACGCCGGCTCGTACACTGCCGATCCTGTGAATCAAAGAACGCCACGCATGGTTAGAAAAGCGGCAGGCCAACAGCTGCCGGCAGATCCACATGCAAAAAAAAAAGCCCAGAAAGCAAAGCAAGGGCACCGCCCCAATACTCACACACCCTGAGGAGCGCCTGAGACACCGCCCTCCAAACCACTCAAGCCGCGGGGTGGGGAGGAAGAGGAGAGGGGAAGGAAGCTGTCGCTGGGATCATGGCATTCACCCTGGCCGTCTGCCAGCTTTTCTGTTCCTGCTAGTCAGACTTGGCTTTCCCGGTGGGTGCCGAGGGCAGGCGGCTGCAGTTTCCCCCTGGCTCCCCTGCATGCACCTGCAGAGCCGGAGGCAGCTGCAGCTGGACAGCTCGTACGTGTCTCAAGAAGCTGAAAGGGCAGCTGGGGCTACTTACAGAGCTAAACTCCAGTGGACCTGCAGCTCAGGTGGCTTTGCAAAACTCAGGTTTAAAGCTGCATCTTTTTTTTTTTTCAGGGTTGCAAACCCTGTTTTGCTGCAGGAGCAGAACATTTAGCACATGTTCTTGGGTAGCAGAAGCCGTACAGTCATATGCAAGGCCACATTACCTGCAAAATACAAATGCTGCCCTGCCCACATAAACAACCTGCAATGGTGATTCCTCACTGTCAGGATCCCTCCACTTCTGAACCTGGTCAGGAAAGATGAAGGTCCTCTATCACAAGCTCAAAGGAGGATAGAGACATTAAGGCAAAGCTCAAATCACCTTTCATCTCACTTCTTGGATGAGGTAAAATTATACCCTGCCTGTAAGGGGCAAGATGGAAAGTAAAATGCTCTATTTTTAGACACAAGATCCTGCTTCATCAAGTTCATCTAATTTCTAAGAAACAAACTTTGGCAAAGGTCTGCAGTTGAAGAGGATGAAACATGACTTGTTTAATTTTCTTTTAGTGCAGCTCATAGCATGACTAGCATAAATCTAAAGAAATCTGCTTTAGCCACATAGACACACCAGCTGTTTTATTTGGGATAGTCCCTATATTTTGGCAATATATATAGGAAATGAGATAGAGTTTGTTTTCCCCAATCTGTCCTGCCAAAATAAGCATGTTATGTCCAGGCATTTCAATGAAGTTAGAAGGTGTGTCTATTCCCCCTGCTCCAAACATCCGTATTTATAGATTTCAAAATTTGACAGGTACACCAAAGAAGAGCAGTTGCTGAGCCTAACACACTCTGCACAGCAACAGATCTGTTGTTACAGATTACATGCAGAGAGAGAGACAGGAAAGTGTTGTAGTTTCCTTCTTTACACAAGTCCTTGGCTTTCAAATGCAGCTTTATGGAGATAAGGACAGCAAGGGCTTGCCTAAAATAAAGCTGGACTGAGAGCCAAGGCTCATTACAGCCCCACAGACAGTAGAGCTTGGCTCTGCATTCTGGTCATGCACCTTTCTAACCCAAGTGTGTATATTCCAAGAAGTAGGTAGAGGAACTGCTCCCCTACAGTCATCAGAAACATTTGTGAAGGGGGAAGGTGGTCAGCCTATATAAAAAACAGTAAAGATAGTTTTCATTTCCTGTCAGTTTAAATCTTATCTTAGAGGCTTCATTAGCTGATATTTTCTGGCCTGTGTGCATTGGAACTCCTTCTGTTACCTGTGCACAGAAGGTCCCCCTCAGCTGCCTGCAGTTAAGTGTCTGTGCTCCTGGAATCCACCCTGTCCTGCCCACCATTCGCAGGCTGTAGCAGCCAGTGAATCAGTCTGCAACCACAAATTGCCGTGTTGGCCTCCCTCTTGTAACTCTACAAACAAACATACTCCTGATTATAGCATCCACTAGCAACCTTTAAAAAAAAAAAAATACACCTCCCAAAGGACAAATGCACAGGATTCATGGAAGCTGATGCACAATTTTCCCCCCCAGTCTAATCTTTCCATTACCCCTTGAAGGGTTTTGGCCATGCAGAAACACCCTCATGCTCATTTTGCTGCTGGCTTTCACACTTACTGATTTTCTTTGAACTCATGATGCAAATGTTTCTATTTCTTCTGCAGATGATTCCTGAAATCACTGTGCAATTTGCATGTGGACATACAGTGTTGACTGACCTGAACACAGTGACAAACTGTGATCAGAACTCAGATGCAGATTCAGTGAGGACTCCCTTGACCTCAGTCTGGAGACACCTACACCTACGTAACTCCCACCACAGGACCCTCAGGCCCCCAGTGCAGAAACTGCTAAACAGTGACAAATGGATGACAAACACCATGACTGATAGTTCTGTAAAAAAGGTTCCTCATTTCCCAGCCACAGCCCCTGGTAACACACACACTTCTGAGCAAAATCTTTCAAAAGGACTCATCAGATACACTCATCTCTTTAAGCTGAGCTCCAAGACACAGGCAAGGGTGACACCCTGCATCAGAGGCAGCTGAGGATGGTCATCAAGCTAGGAGAGAAGGGAAAGGTACAAGAGAGGGAGCAAAGAGCTTATGATGCTAAGAGTTAACCAGCACAGTACATGCCAGGAGAAACAACTTCTTCCCATGCGTGAACTCTGACCAGGAGCAATGCCGGGAAGAGTGTGCAGCCACAGGCATGGCTAAGAGAGATGGAAGAGGGGCAGTCACTCATTACTCCACCCATGCCTGTCTCTGAAGATTTATCTCAGCACCACATCATTGATTCCTTCCCCAGTTTCCAAGAACTGGATTTCTATACACATTAGAGAAAGAAAATGAGTTTTTCCAGTATCTTTCCTTCCGGCCCATGTTTACAAAGCTCTCTGAGAAGAAAACTGCCCGACTCCACAAGTTATCAGTGTTATCACACTTGATCCGTATGTGCCTTGAGCTTGCTGCCACACATGGGACCAACGGCCATCACTGCTTTTTCCTGGAAGAGATTATGCGGCGTATCAGAAAACAAAATTACTAACTTTATTCCTAAAATCTCTCAACAGTCCTCAGTCTCAGTTCCTCATTTACAGCTGGATGAATCTGAAAGAGCCACCTTGGCAAGATCCAAGAATGTCACTGGGAACACAACAGCAAGCCTGTCCTCACCTCAGCCTGCTACACAGCCCTCTTCTTCCGCTCTGGGCACTGTGGAGATGGGTCACCACCTTCTGCACACAGGCTAATATATATACATGATTTCTTTCTCATGCACTTATGTATGTAAATTAAGACATATTCTAAACTAGGTTATGACAATGTATATTACATTCAAATGTTGTATCTATTGAAAATGTTCTAATTCAGGGTTGTTGTTTCAGCAACATTTAGAGAAGGTTGTGTTTACTGCTGAAGTCACAAAAAAAAATCAAACCTCAAAACTGCTATCAGTTACTGACTGCACTTCTTAAACCAGGCCTACAAGACAGCCTGCAGCAGCAGTCTTCTGCCAGGCAAGACAGAGTATCCGTCATGTCAGTGCATTTAGCAGGCTGAGTTATATAGCTGGTTCAAACAAAAGAAAAAAATCCTAGAAGTTGTAGATGTGAGAAAATAGGAGTTATAATAACTTCTTAACAGAACGGATATGCAAGAGTTCAAGATTATGATTCCCAAAACTCTTATCTAATATACTGTTACCAAAAAACCAAATTTGACTTAATAACTACAACTAACTGTTCCTTTTAAATATTACTTAATTTTAATGCAAAACAAGTTGAATTTTTTTTCTCTTCTCCCCTCCTATTTTTCAGCTTCTATTTTAAGGAAGCATTTAGTTTCACGACAGAAATGTTTCAGAATGTCCTTTTTGGGCATTTTTGCTGAACATTTATTTTAATGTGAATATAGCCTGCTACAAATCACATGAAAAATCTAGTCAACAGTGAACAGAAAGCACACCACTGNAGGCCCACAGAAATCTACGCTGGAGCACATTAGTGGTAGAACATCTGTAGAAATACAACGCAGTACAAGTTTAAAAATATATATGTGAAATTAATTAATTCAAGTACTGAAAGCATTCTCTTCTTTAAGGACTATAACTAAAAAGAGTAAATGCAAAGCAAGACTTAGAAGCTGATGACTTCTGTAAAGTTCTCCTGATTGCTGATTTTAGTCACAATTGAAATCAGCAATTTAAATCCCTTGAAGAACCTTCACAGGAAGAACAGCGCCGGTTTATTTCTTATGAGATAGAACACTTAAGATCACGAAGAACATTAGTTTTCTGATGCAAAGCAGATACAGAGACAAGTGCACACTACTATTCCATATTTAAAAAGGCAAGAGACTAAAATATATGCACATATGTGCACGTGTGAATACGTGTCCTCATTTTGTTATCACGCTCAATCAGGACACAGACCCGCATAGCAGCTGACTAGGAAGAGGAAACTCTTGCAAAGAGGTAATGAGCAGCAATTTTTCAGTGCTCAGGGCAACTCTTCCAGGTACAGGAGCACCAGGAGTGGCTCAGCAGCAGGTCTCTTGGTCTACACACAGCACTGCAAGGCCAGAGCTGCAGGGCCAGGGACACAAACACACGGTGATGTCTGACTGCTCGGGGTTAGCGTGGATACTGCCAGGATTACGATAAGCCTTGCTAAATCCATGCTGGGCACATGGTGACTCTGCACCATTCTCTGCCAGTGCCCCTAGGCCCAGGATGAGGGTGACAAAACATCCCTCAGGACTGTCAAGCCAGGAGTTAGACTGAGCAGGACACAAGGAGCCTGGCTGCTCTCACCTGGATGCAAACTGGCCCTCCGAACTAGGGGAACTCTCCTATGGGTGTCCTGTAGCAATTCCATCACCCAGCTTGTTCTCATGCATCATGGCACCACACGAGACCTCCTCTTCCCTGTCATGCATAGCAACAAGAACAGGGGCAACTGTGTTTCAAGAAGAAAAGTACATTTTTGTTCAATAGCAGAAATGGAGTTGAAAGGCTTCAGGGGACCTGCAAGAACTTTCGAAGACACAGAAGGGATCCTCCAGGGAAGAAAAGAAGGAGGAAAGTAGCCATGGGCACACTACAAGGCATTTCTCAAGGCATTTAATGTAACAAGACAACAGATAGTAACACATGTATCAATAGCAATGAGGTAATTAAAGCTTAATTCTACTCCACATAAAAGCAGCACACAAGTGTACAGACATCAACACAACATCTTGCTTCAGTTTAACTCCCATGCTTCACAGATTACTGCTGGCTTTACGATGGCCATGCTACGTACAATCAATAACAGGTACTGATAGCGTTTGCACAATATTTCAATAAGCAAAGTCAACCAACATCACCTCCTCTATTTCTGTAAAGACTAAGATATTTACAGGAACAGCCTTTTGAAACGCTCCAGTAAAATTAGCTTACTCAGATTTTTTTTTTAAACTAGAACAGAGAGCAGAAGGGTATCATCATCATTGGGTTTTGTGCATAAATCAGCTGCCTATTTACCACGGGTATGTTGCAATAATGAATTACCACTATCTCTTGAGTTCTCTGCTGGGTTATTAGATTACCTAATTACCTAAGTGCACAGAATTTAAAAAAAAAAATCTTCATTATTTCCTGGGAAATGACCTCCAGAAGCATGTATTCCACCTCTTTTCCCAAAGCAATGCCCAAAATATTCCCGTAGGAGGTTTGTCTGTTTTATAAAAACCTCCAGTGATGATGCTTCCACAGCTTTCTCAAAGGCAAATAACTGCAGGACCAAAATACCCTTATAATTTCAAACGTTTCCTAAATGTTTACCTAAGTCTTGCCACCTTCATATTGAACTCTTCTTATAAACCTAACCCCAAGCAGTCAGGCAGTACAGTTTATTCCCCTCCTCCCTGCAGGAACCTTCCACATACTTGAACACTACTATCATGTCTGTTACTGGCCTTGTCCCCTGTAGACTAAACAATCCCCATTCTTTCATCTTCTTTCCCAGGTCATGTTTTCCAAATCTCTCATCATTTTTCCTGCCTTCTCCCTGGACACCATCCAGCTGGCTCTTGACTGTGTTGCCCCAAACTAGATGTTAAGCCATTTCAAACACTGAATGGAGCGGAGAAGTTATTTTGTGCCTTTTCTTTACACACCCTACAAGAGTGCTTTTTTGAGGAACATGGATGGGCAAGCCTTGTTCCTTGTATGACTGCATGACACCTATGGTCTCAGGTCTGCGACCCCTTTCCCTCTCAGATGCGCTGTCCTGCGTACAGGGACCAGTCCTGGGAGGATTTGAGCTAGGACACTTCCCTACAGGCATGGTCACCAGCTCCGGGGTCAGAACCGAAGGGGCAGGGCAGGGCATCAAAAGAAAAGCTGCCCACTCAGCAGAGCAACAGCAGCCCAGGTGCCAGGGGAGAGGAGAGAGGGACATGTCACAGGCTGGTTTTCTCTGCTGGTCTGGGAACCAGCTGTGATTTTTTTTACCATCCTATTCAACCAAACCAGGCCAAACTGCTACTCCAACACAGCCCAATGCCAGCTCACAGACCTTCTATAGAATCACTACTAAGTCAGCCCCATTCTATTTCATACAACCGGATATTTCAATCTCTCCATAGCACTTCTGTGTCTGTGTTCTGGCTGTTTTTCAGGTTTTTTTCCCAGACTATTCTTCCTGTTAGCCAGAGCAGCTCAAAACTTTAATCCTGCCTTCCAAGGAGCCTGCAGCCCACCTTCACACTTCTTATCCTATATGAATTTAACAACTCGTCTCCCTGCTCCATCAATCATTTCAATAACGAAAACAGTGAGTATTACCAAAGCCAAGACAGACCCCTGGGGAATATCACTCACTCCAGTCTTCCAGTTTAACAGCAAACCATGAATAACTACTTTGACTAGTGCCTGGTGAAATGCTGTGCACCCACATTACAGACCAGCTAACGAGACATCCAGCCTGCCTCAAAGAAAGCTGTGTTAAAAGCAGCCAGAGCCCCCCATTAAAGAGGGAGTAATTTCAGTGAGACAGAGGGGTCCAATTACACTGTCATAGGCACTGTTGGAAAGTCTTTGCTAAACACTGCCATAAAAATGTAATGCATGCTGATAGGAGAAAAACGAGGCTTGATAACCAAGCTTAGGATGTCAGGAAGAACTTCAGCAGAACTGAGACAGCAGGAGCTTCACTTTGCTTCCAGCAAAAGAGAGACTTGGAAGAAGCAAACTGAAACACAATATATAAATTACAGGAAATGTTGTGCCTTCCATCAACTGCTGTCGAATTAGCAGTTAAAGAAGATACTATCACACAGGTGTGGTATTGTTTGGCTTTTTTTAGTAAAAACAAAATGTTTTCTTAGCTCTTCCAGATGTTTTTCCAAATTGCATTCTTTACTGCTCCCTAACAGCCTGTTCTGCTCAAGCATCACAAACAAACCAGACAGACAGCAAAGACCATGGTTCCCAAACCCCTGATAAATGCTTCAATCAACCACTGACAACATCCCCAGCACCATGCCACCACTAGGAGAAGCAAATGGCAGTGCTGGTGCCTGAAACAGGGAGAAAGGGTAAGTTCCATGGAAAGTGAAAGGTGAGGCAGCTTTCCAACGCTGGCTGCCTCTGCTTGCCAAAATAGCAATGCCCAGCCCACGCCTCACTCCTACTTCTGTGGAAGATGCACTTGCTTCCCAGGAGAGTTTACTCTTGCAATGCAGATGTGCTTCACTGAGGCAATCGCGCTCTGTTGCGTAACAACAGAGAATTAAACAGTGTGTGCTGATGGGTGCATTTTTAAAATGTACACCACAAGTTACTGTGGAGTTCAGCGATGGTGCCAGGAGTGTTAGCACGATGATTTTAGAAGGGAAGAATACATCATATCCTCCCTACTCCCACAGCTTACTCAAGTCGTAATTCTGCAAAATCCTTTTCTACTTGTCAGTAAAAGACAAAGTCACACATCTGTGTGACTTCTGTTTGATCCGTGGCGATTGTGGGTATCATCACCTTGGCACCTTATACACCTGCACCAGTGGCAGGTGCAGGGCAGCTCTGGCAAGAACCTGGCAGGTGATTGCACCGAGGTGCTCAAAGCTGAACCCTTCACCCCATTTCCTACATAAAAAGGGGCTAGAAAAATAAATAAATAAAAACTCAAGCAGAACCCAGAACTAATAATTTCCAGTCCCCCCTGTGAACAAAGAGGAACAACACTGCAGATGCTTCCATACTTTGAGTAAGACTATACATACATTTAGATTCTTCGCTGTTTCCAGGAGTTGCACAATGCCATTCCTCTTCAGAGGAATACAGGTCTTTTCTAAAATATGTTATGCATAACCTAGTTTTTCACAGCAGAAAACTCACCAAGGGAATACTGTTTGCTCATACCAGAAATGTATCTTAAAATTACAGTAATTTATAGCCTCATTTTCATTGACAAAAGAAATAATACCATTCTCTTCTGAGAAATATTAGTACACTGAAAAAGTAATGAATAAACGTCTATAAACAGGTATCAAATAAAGCAACTGCCAATCACTGCAACAAAACTTTAATTAAATCATATGGTAAGCAAAAAAAAGAAGTAAAAACAAGCCATATAATCTGAAATCAAAACAAAAATCTGTCTGTCATGCCAAAGCACAATTCAGAGCACTAAAATACCATAACCTGTTAAGTGATCAGTCATCTAATTGTTAATTGTAAAGTTCCAAGTTTACAAAACAAACATCCAGATTCAGCAAAGTACTTTGGCATGTGTCAAAGTACATCTGTATTTTAGAAACATATTTTATGTGACTGAGTTTAAAACTCTGAAACTGTTCACATACACCTCTACCTTTTTTTTTTTTTTTTAAGAGACAGAAAATGATCTGCACTGTTCACATTTTAGTATAACAAATCAAATCAGCATTCAGCCTCAGCTGAATACGTATTTCTGGAGACACATCAGAAAGAAACCTGAGGATTAGTCCTAACACAAAAGGATGAGGGAGTTGCTTGCTGTCATCCTGCCAATTTTCCAGAACAGAAGAGTTAGCAAATGAGGCATAAAAGGATGTGAGCAAAGAAACTCATACCTGCAAAAAAATGCAGAAATATCAGATGTGCAAGAAAATGATAGTAAGTAGTATCAGGCCAAATCACAAGAACTGCTGACCAGCTGAAAGTCCTTCTGGCCTCAGCTGGAAGTACTTAGCACCCTTAAGGCTAGTTAAACTTATAAGCCATCCTAAATTGACGCTACAAATTAAATTTGAATATCTAGCACTAAACTTTTTATAGCTCTGACCTTCTATTGGAATCAACGTAAGGCAGCAGCACTAACTGAACATCTAGTTACATTAAAGAAAATCTTCCTGAGTGCTCCCTATCTGCTACTGTAAAAAATTAAAAAGAGAGTCCTCTCTCTTTTATTTCTTATAGTGATAGTGGTAGCAACATCAAATATACCTATGCTATTGCTGTAGGGGAAAACCCTGAAAGTTCCCATTTTGGTCTCTGAAAAATGTCTCATTAATGCAGCTGGATGGCTTTCTGAGTCCAAAAACAAAGTGGGGGGCACTGCTGAAGTGTGTGGGTGCAGGCACACACACGTGCACAGCAAATGCCAAAGAAAGAGGCACACACTGGATAGTGCAGATCTCTGGACAGGAATGCAGCAACCAGCCCCAGCTGGGCCAGAGGGACTGTCATGTTATGGTAGGGTTTGAGTCTGCTGTGCACTTCCCTATCTGCCAAAGTGGGCTGCCAGGTTTCATTTGGCAAAGACTACTTCTGCGGGAGAGGGAAAGCCAAAGTGGGGATGAGGAGCTTCACACCAGCCTGAGGACATCTTATAAGTCACTATAATTATTCTAATACACAGGACTTAAAAAATGAAAATAAAATAATTAACTGAAGAAAAAAAGATTTAACTTACTGAATAAGACACCACTTTAAGACGTTTCCCCACTTTCCCTGCTGTAAAGCATTTGAGAAAAATTCAGCCACTGAGCTACTGTTTTTCTTGACCTTTTCACTGAAAGAGAGCAGAGTAAAAACAGGAAAGAGCTAAAATGATATGCATTAAAGATGCTTCATGTTAGGAAAGTCTTTTGAGTCAACGTTGCAAATTCACTCTGTGTCAGATTTGCCAATATACTGCTTGCTAAAGACTATCTATTAAGAGCAGCAGCAGTCAAAGCAGGCATGTTGCCTCTCAGCTGTTGCAGCAACACCATACACACTATACGATGCAGCTATGTAGCATCTGCATCTGGTGCTGGTTTTCCACACCCAAAAGTTCACTTCATGTCTTTTGATTAATTTATAATGCCCAGAGCCCCAGGCAGATTTGCCCTGCTGATTTCCCTTTTCTTAACAATAATACAAATAAACATGGAAATAAATCTATTGTCTGAGAAACCCTTCCACTAATTCTGTTCTTTGATGGTTTGGTTGATTTACTGTGGTGAGGAATCAAGAGTGAAGTGGATCGTAGCTTAATATTGAGTGTAGTTAATCTTCCCTTTGCATAACGCTGGTACACTATGGCCCAAATACCAGAGATTTATTTGATGTGTACATGCTTTCAAGCATTAGTAAACAAGTTGCAGCCCATTATGAAAGAAGAGCAGATCCAAACAGTAGTGAAGCTCTTTCTGTACTAGATTGGCACTGGCAGTGCAATATACTAACCTCTGCATGTGTACTAGTTTAAAAACTTTGGACATTATTTCATGACGAAATATTGTTTTTTAACCTGTAACTAAAAATATGGCTGAGATCACTTCCCATGGCCTGATGCACTGTTGTCAGAATCACAACAAAGCAAGAGGCACAGTCTTCTTTTTCTTTTAATTGATTTAATTCTCTGTAACATAACCAAAATGAGGAAGAACATATACTAGAGCCTCAAAAATGTACAGACACATTCATTCCCATGAAAAAAAACCAAAAAGAATCCCTTACTTCTCATTTCTTATTCTTCCATTACTTTGAAGATGTTATAGAACACACAGAAGTACTCTATGAAACATCACTGAATTTTTTACTTCACTAGACCTATCAAATAAATTACAATCCTACATTCTATAACTAATATTCTTGTTGTGCATTTAGAAATTAAAACAAATTTGTTTCTTTTGAAGCTGGTCTTGAGAGCAAAGCATTAACTTTAAAATTAATTTTAATAATGAAGTTTCAAGCACTGGTACAGTGGAAGAACTTGAAGTGTGCAGAAGTTACTTGCATGCTTCCTGGATAAAAGACCCAGTGTGGGTTTATATTATTTTAACATACACAGGCAAAACCCACCCAAGCTGTAATGTCAGGTATCAGTAAGTCATTCTCGCAATATGGTACATTTTTCCTACCCAGGAAAAGAATCCTGACCACACACTCAGGCACCTGCTTTATAGTATGGCACCTAATTCCTTGCACTCTCACATACATACATGATTTTCAGCAAATCTCCCAGTGTTTATACTACATTCACTGACCCCCCTCGTCGGCTACAACTGTACACCAGCCATCACTGGCCTAGATTTTATCCTGTCCTGGGCTGAACACAGACTTGGGATGACTCAGAAACAGTTGCCTCTGCTTTTTCCCCTGCTTAATAAATAAAGAAGCCACAACAGAGACAGAGAGAAATTCAGAGCTGGAGGCAGGAAGGACTGTTCAGACAGCAATTCCAAAATCTCATCTGTAGAGATGTAGAAAACGTACACTCCTGGAGCAAGCTCTTCAGATAAAGCCTCAAATCTTGGTGACAGCTATCAAATGGACACAAAAGTATATGCCTACAAAGGAGGTGCTGTGAGAACAAACACATCAGTGACTGAGAGACGCCAGGATACCACAAAAAAGTAGCACAGTAAGAAGAGAGGATGCCAATGTCTCAGATAAGCAGTTATGGCCATGTTTACTTAAACTGTTCTGCTGAGCTGTTCCCGTTTCAGGCAGAAAACTTTGATTTAAGGAAGAGACTTGCAGTTCTGTCTTCATATTTTTTTCCCTTCAAAGCAGGAAAGAACTTCCTTTTTCAAAACCAATTTAACGAAGTTTACATCCAAACCCCCTCAGTCCCAAAAATGTCAGATCTGAACTCTATTAAAAGCAGCAGTTAGTGCAGCCAAATGTTCCACAGTGCATTTAATAGACTACAATATTTCTAATGCCTTACTGCCTGAAGTCTATGATCTGGAAAACCAGCCAAGCACACCCACCCAAGAGCAATTGACTGCTACAGGGAAAACTCTCATCTCCCTGTGGTCCTCTATCACCACTGTCATGAGCAGACCAGGGGCTCTCCAGCTGCAGACACTGAGCATACAGACCACCCCTCTGGCAAGAGGAAGCCTGAAGGAAGCAGACAAATTAGAAATGAAAGTTGTGCCAAGCATGTAAGCACAGAGCTACTGTTTCAAACTTCAGGTCCTGCAGTTTTATGGATGTGTTTTATTACTTGATTTTATTGGACCCTTCTTCTCCTAGCCTACTGCTTCCCTCATATCACTTACAGTTCCTCCCATCCGTTTCTGCCTCACATCCTTCAGGCTGGAGGATTGCCCAGATCAGCTTCCCTAGTTCAACCACTAAATCCCTTGACACCAGTGAGGACCAGAGCAGGCACCTGCCCTGAGCTCAGTATGAGCATCCTGCAAACCCAGCAGTACTTTCCCCTAGCTGGCCTAAAGGATGCTTGATACAAGCATTTTGATGCACAGTTGCCAGTTGTGACACTGGAAAATGCAGTTTATGCAGTCTCCTGACAAAACGCCACGCAGTCTCTTCTTCCATATAAGGTATACACGTAGGAAAGTAAAATAGCTTTTCTAATAAGTTATGCAAAGAGAAGCAGCTTCCTGGTACCCATTACAGCTGACTGTGAGCTAAATGATACTAATTATACAGTTCAGTTGAACTCCAGCAAGGTTCCATGAGCCTCAGCATGAAGAACCCCCCGCCCCACTCTGGTCCCTCCCTGCAACCACGTGTGGGCGAGGCCTATGCCAGGAGTACCCAGCCTGGCATGTCCTCCTGCTCCTCCTCTGTCACCCTGCATCACAGCACCCATGGCACAGGACAGGAGCAAGGCTGTCCCCATCCCAGCAAGAATTTACTCCCAAATCAGGTTTCCTAAGCATCAAACCTGCTGCTGAGGAGCTTTTTCTACTCTCTTGCCAGCCTGACTGCTCAAGGTGAAGCTGAAGTATGGATGACTGCAGCTCATTCCACGTTATCACACCAGTGGGTTGATGTGGATTCACAATGAAGCAAGAGAGGCAGCACGCTCAGATACGAAACTTTTAGGAATGGTTTCTCCTGTTTCAGGCCCATCTACCCGGGGTGCAGTAGAATTTTTAAAGAGCAGTCAGAAATAGTGCAAGAAAAGGGGGAAAAAAAGGATTATTTGCCTATATCTAAATAATGAAATGAGGCATTTTTCACTTCCATGCTTCAGTATCTCAAAAATAAGAAGCGGAGTGTTATTATTTACTACAAGGTATGAGAAATTAATGGATTCTGACAAGTACCAATTGTTCCAAGTTCCCTTTCATAACAGAAACAAGCAGAAAACATTTTACTCCAAAGGATGTTTTCCAGAAGGCTTTCAAGTTCTCTGAAAACAGCCATAACTATAACAATTCTCACAGAATGTTTGGTAACTTTATCAAAGATGGTCTCTGTTAAACACTGATTTTTATGTAGATACACTTAGCCATCCTATTTTGTGTTTTCAAAGTCAGCTCATTTAACTAATTTATTATATCAATAAAGAATTTTGGATATCAACAACTGCACGTATAGTCAAAGACAAAGACAAGAGGCACTAATTGACTCAAAATGGACTGGGGAAATGGCATAAAAATGAAACAGTATAATTAATATTCAAAAATCCAATTGGCATACCAAAAAGGTAACTTTTACGATCTCTCTCCACCTGCAGAAAGGCCAAGCAAGCTTTCAATTTTTTCCACTTGCAAGGCCCCTAAGGTTTTCCCGATAAAAGCAAAGCCCACCGTAGAACCACTGCACCAGCTGACAGCCAGCTTTGCTTTCCTGAGTCCCCGCTCTTCAGAGGTAGGCTCCAAGCCAACAGGTTCACTGACCACAGTCACTGGTTACTACTGCCACCACAGAGCACAAACTAAAAACCACCATTACACTGCAAACCAACACTCTGCTGCCCGCAGCCTCCAGCACGGGATACAGCAGCCTGTAGGAATGTTCCCGCCTTGATGCACATGCGGAGCAACCCTCTTGTACCCAGTTATCCCTAAGGAGCAACATTCCAAATGGATAGAAAATTTTAGGTAATAGACATTAGGCAACATTTGAGTCGTATTTAAACCATCTCCAGGCTTAGCAATTAATTGCCTTATTTTCCAGGTCTCCTGAAACTGTGCAGAAGATGAGCAGGTTCACAGGCAGCCCCCTCATTCCTCTTTCGACCCCATGCCTCAGCTGCACCACCGGCATGGAGCGCCCACAAGCATATGCTCTCAGGATATACCTGACCCTGCAGCAGCACAGAGCAGCAGAAAAAAAACCATTAGGAGCAGTTGCTGACAGGAAAAATTAAAATCTGGTCACCTGCACTCAGGCAGTTCCCTGTCTCTGAACAGAACACAGGCAGGTGAGGCCCTAGCTTTCACAGTCTGAGATAAACGAGTCCCAGCACACCCATGATCCCCTCCCAGAGGCTCCAAAATGTCCCCCCAGGAAGGACATCTCCCAGGTTGAAACCCCTGTCCCAAGGGGGGTCACATGTAACTACATAGTTCTGACCAGAGGCATGAGCAATTTATCTCTCCTTAGCCAAGGGATGCCAGAAGTTATCTCCATATTGAACGGCATGAGGCTTTCTGGTCCTGCCCGCATCTCTTCCTGGCTGCTCCTCAGTTTTTCCAAAAGGCAGGGTAATGAACTGCACTCGAAGGGGCACAGCACTGAAGTACACAGGCTTTGGTACTTCACACAGATTAATCAACAGGAAAGTAAAAATAGTAAAAAAAAGAATTCTGTGTCACAGTCCTGACTACAAGATTTTAAAATCACTGGCTATGAAACTCATGCTCCAAATGGCTAAAGATTTGGCTTTGCAAGCAAATATTTAACAATTATTTAGAAGAGGAAGGTTGTGGACAGTTACACCTCAGGGTATTTCCAGAAATGACAAATATTTTAACATGCAAATTCACAAATTCTGCAGCATGCTGAATTTGAATATCTTCTGTACATCCTGGCCATATACCATATTGCCAGCAAATACCACAGTGCAAAATGGTTTTTTTTTTTAAGACTACATATATCCCAGTTACACATTAGAACGNGTTACACATTAGAATGCAGTTTAAACAGTACAGAAAGCATGTTATATATGTCATGTGTTGGAGCACCTACCATATACTCTGTCAATAATCTATGGATTAATAGGGCCCCAATGCACAATAACACATTGGCCACTCACAGCTCCATGGAAGATTATTCTACTCACCATGACAATTAGCTGATGTTTAGGCATATGTCACAATTTTTCAGTCACATTTTTATGTTGGTCAGCTCAAACACAGAACTGTTGGGGCTTAGGTTTTTGGTTTTTTTTATTGTTCTTATTTCCTTAAAGGTATGATCCTAATTTCTTAATTTGCCCTAACATCAAGGAAGCAGGTTCAGACACTAAATTAGAAGATTAATGTTATCTTAACTATTTACTTCTATGTTCCATTGAGCAACTATACTATAATCTTTTTTAATAATTAATTTAACCTATTATTGTACCACTAGCAGTAAAAGCAGATGATACTCTGAGAAACAGTTGAAGAAACAGAGGAAATACAGGATGTAAAAAAAGTACTTTGTTTCAGTATGATTACTCCCATTCTGGGCTGTGTTTCCAGGTAGTTCAGAAATCAAGACACTTTTCTAAATTTTCTCATGGGGAACAGGCAGTAAAATAGATCTGTATAATCACTGGCAGCAGCAACCCATCTTCTAACAGGCCGAAGTCTCAGAAGTACTTTATTTTCTTGGTTTTTATTTAGAACAGAGGTCTGAATAGTCAGGCGAATAGCTCGCTACAGAATAAAATGTCATTTACTAGTTATAGCCTAACCTAGGGTGTAGGAGGTTCACCTTCCACTCTGTAGCTCTAGAGGCTCCCATACAATCACCAGAATTTGTGCCTGGGCAAAACGACTTCAAAAATAACACACTGGAATGCTTCCAAGAAACATTTTCCATTCCCTCTCTACATGCTGTGAATCACCTTACAAACTGCACAGCCCTGGAGAGTAAGAGCTCCAATGCATTACTATCTGAGCCCAGGTCTCCTTTGTGAAAACAAGATTGTGCCCAACGAATTTAACAACTCACCGGGGTTGTTAGTGCAGGCTAAACTGCCACTGGCATCACCAAGGGGTCAGGAGTCTGCCTGCTTTGTACATGGCAGCAAGGGATTTGCATTTCTTAATATATAAGTGCTCTTGTTCCACCCCTTTTTACAGGAATGCCAACAACTGCCAGGGATCTGTGATTCCCCAACAGCCCCCTGCAAAAGGTACCTCAGAGGGGTTGCTCCCATACAGGTTCCCCCGACTGAGACACAAAGGCTTTGCCATCATTCCAGCGAACTCCCCAACATTTCCTCCTGCCTACAGTGGCAACACACAGCTAAAGGGAGCTGCTTACACTTGGCAAAGCAGAATTGTGCCACTTCCACATAAATATGTTGCAGCGCCTACAACTACAAGTATATAAATATTTCAGAAGGTAAAGTGTACTTTGGTTTAGGTTGGTTGGTTTTTCAATACATACCTGTCTTTTTAATTTGTCGGGTAAGCAGTTTGTGCAGAAAGAAGCATTATACAGTGCAAAAGTATGCTAAAAATTCCATTTGCATTCTAAAGATAAAAATTACCATTAATCACATCTGAGAATGAAAGAGTCTGAAAGCACAAGATATATTTTTGAAGGGAAAAAGTGGTCACAGCTACCAAAATACTTCAGAAGGGAGGCTGACAAACTTTTCCTTCCTGTCCCAAAAAATAAAATGCCTTTAACTAGTTTGCATATAGCTAAACTGCTAAAATCAAACTGGTGCAACCTATACTACCAGCACAAAGCCAAAAAGGTGCTCTACATACTCCAGCGACAAAGAATTTTGGAAAGCAATGTACCTACCAGTACTATGACCAGCTAAGTGACTTACCAAATCATCTATATAACAACAACTGCCAAAACCCACTAAGATTTATCAACAATGGGGCACATCCACACCAGCAGTGCACTGCAGAGAGCGACAGAACAGAAACATTCCTGTTCCTTCCATGGGCTTGGCTTGGGATGGCCTCTTCTGCTTGCAAAGCATCATCAGCTTTTCAACAGTCTACATCTTCATTTTGCATCCTTTTTGAGGGACCTTGGGAATGCGAAGAGGACAGAGTCCTTGAGGTCCACAATGTAGGTAGCTGAAACTTACTTGTATACAAAGGGCTGTATTCCCCTGGTCTCACCACACTAACTACAAAAATCAAGCAAGCCATAACAAATTTACAGTAAGGGATTGTGCACACACTCATGTGCACACACATGTGGGAGAGCAAGCTTCCCTGCTTAAAAAAAAAAAAAAAAAAAACGGGGGGGGACTGTCAGCACTATTCTATGTTTAGAAAAGAAAGGTCTCTCTTTAATAAAGTAACCTGTTGCCAGATGTCAGCTTTACAAAGGAAAACTTACAGTGCATGTCAAGTAAGTTTGAGACTGGTCACCAAAGAGTATACACGCCCATGAGTCTTTTCTTGAGCCCACATCCACTCATGTATTTGTACAAGTGAATCCAAACTCTCTGTAGCCCTGCACTCAACCTTATTTCAAATAGTCTTCATCAAACTGCAAGTGTGGGAGGAAGGGGGAAGATAGAAATGGCAAAGACATCTCTTTGCTTCCAACTTTCCCTGCAGAGATACTACCAAAACAGGATATAAAATGTCTAATCCTGAAAGGTAATTTTGTCACAGTTTTCACAAGGCCTTTTTTTCAACATGTATGAAGGGCTTTATAACTTTTTGGTCTTTATCTGATCAAAATGCTACCCTTCCTCCTGCAGCCTTGGCATTCTTTGTGGTGAACTCTTTCAGTATCAATATTAATACTCAAATGTCAAGTTTGTCACACTACATTTCCTGTATTATTTAAAGCATTCAGAACAATTATTATCTATGAAATATGAAACAGTAAATTCTTGATACCTGCTTAAAATTTCAGCAGCCCCATCTGGGACAGAACAGCACTTATATTATTAGTCACATGGCATTTTACATAGAAATGTTGCATTCAGCTTTTCTAGCAGTACTTCTGCATTTTCTCAAATTGTCTATTGTTGGGTCTAGCAAAGCTATACATTTGTTCTTTTTCTGGAATACAACTGAGCTCTAAATATCAATTAAATTTACAGTATTTAGTATTTCAGGTATATATTCCCTAACTGATAGAGACCTTTACATATAATGATCCCTTGAGCTTTGTGGGGTTTGGGGGCTTTTTTTTAATATTTACAGAATAGTAATTCAGTCTTTCATCATTTCTACTGCTCTGAAAAAAAATTTTGCCTCTTCTTTTTCCTGTTTCAGTACTTAGTTGAATCTCTTTCTTTTGTAATTACCTAGACTGTGGTCACACATCTTTGGCTATTAGGGGTATTTTTACTGTAACACAGAGGTGTCTTCAAAAGCAACATATTTCAGAGCTGCACAGCTGAGAATGCACTGAACTGTTACGCCTTTCTACCAGGTTACCAAAGTTCTGGAGAAACTTTCATAAAATAGCACCAACTTAAAATAATGAATGCATAATAGTCCACATACAGAAAGGTGCATGTTAATTAGATACACTTTTCTCCTTGTCAAAGAACAGCTTCACGAGGAAAGTATAAAAAACACACTGAGCCTTCCATTAACAGGGAACACTTCATAGATCAAAATGAAATATGTTAAATAGCTTAAGGAAAGTTTTATTTTCAGTGTACAGCTTGATGATACCATAAAGAACTTTGCTACCATTGCACAAGTCAGTTATTTCCTCCATTCTCCCCTCCAAAAGTGGAGGGTGACTGCAGAACATGCATGCTTCTTTCAGTCTTAATTCACTCCAAATTTGAGCCAAAGGGGTCTGATCCTAACACTCCAAAAGTCAACAGGAGGAATGCCAGTAGGAACAGGGCCTAAAACAACATTTCTACAGTAGTCAACAACTCTGAGTTATATAAATACTTCCTAATATATCAATACTGACTGGTCATCAACATTTCCATTATAATCTTCGTACTTGGAGACGGCTGTATGTTGGATGCTATCTATACTTCTCTCCAGCCAGTTGAAAGGAATTGCTTTTGAGTGATACAAAGCCCTCCCTCTCCTCCACAGACTTGCAGACTACTAACAGAAGCATCATTTTTCACACAAATCAACAGGATCCTACCATCCTAGGCTGAATTCTAGCTTACCTGCTTAGATACAATGTACTTTTCCTAGGGCTATAAACCAAAGGAAACTTTGGGCTTGTTTCAGGAAATCAAGGGCTACCAGATTTTTCATGTAGTATATCATGATGCCAAATAATCAGGGCTAGAAATACAACAATTAGGTGTGAATAACAGCTTCTGAATATGCACCCTGCAATTCTTCTTCACTTTGTTTACAGTGCATTAAGAATTATAAATTTAGTAACAAACAGCAAAATCTAGTCTACCAAAATAAGGAGCCTGTCACAAATGTTATTGAAAAAATACCAAGGGTAATTCTAGCATCACAAGCCATATTCTTCCCACTCCTATCAAAACACCATCCTTGAACTTGATCTCCTTGCACTCAGAAGCACGGCTGTTTGTCTACAGAGCCTCAGCACTATTACAACTGAACTCATTACTTTAAAGTGCTTGAAGCACCTTGAGCATGACAGAAGACACAGAAAAACAAATTCTGTTGGACAATATGAAATTTGTACTAATGTTAGTTAACGCACATTCATAAGATAAGCTAAAGCTTTTCCAAAAAAGCATTATGGTATATTTTGAGAACAAATTCTAGGAGCAAAACACAAAACTTTTCCTAGTTTAACCAACCTACCAACGCAATTTCGCAAATCTTTCTAAAATGAATCCGAGTCTTTTCTCTCCTTCCTGCTCCTGGAACAATGCCAATATTAGGCCCACCAAACAGCACGGATCAAGAATCAGCTCTAGAAGTAATTCTTATTTCTGAAGAAATCAATTATTAAGGGAACCAATTTGTAAGAGCAATGTGGGTAAAATGTGAGTGCAACTGCTTCATGCATTAGTTGAGAACTTTAGCTGAAGGAATGGGCATACGTTACCCTCAGTTTTCACAGTGAAACATGTTTGCTCCTTCACTTGCCCTTCCAGTATTTCTCTGTATAGCCTCACTCATCTTCAAGTCTTCCCTGGACCAGAAGCCAAATGATGTGATGGAGAGGTATTTGCAAAGTGGTCCTATCACTGCCCCCCTGAAACTCAACAACTTCACCATGTAAGATATCAACCTGCTGAGAACTTGCTCTGAGATTGCAGAGTGCTGTGCTCTGCAAAACCTGGGCCAGACCCAGCATGATGGACACCAGTAACACAGCCCTAACCAGGTGAGGTGGGGTGAACTCTGTGTGGAGGCTCATAGCAAGCTCTTTCTTCACAGCTGAGGTGTTTCAGTGGTTTTTTTTCTAAGGAGCAAACACTCAGAGTTTATACATTTATGTTGACAGGTTAGCGGCTTTGTTTTTGTAGTAACCACAATTTCTTTTGAAGTTTTTAGCTGAAGTTAAGAGATGACCCAGGTCAGTACTCACACATCACACACCACAGCTTTTCTCAAACACAAGAATAATAACCCAGCAACAAAAAGCCCAGCTACAGACTAAACACTGCTTACACACACCACAAAAGCTCTTATTTTCCATGCCCATCCAAGACCACAGATTGTCCTAAGACTGAATACTGGCTCTCCATAAAGGACCTCTGAGCCTATCTGAGTGTCTCAGCTCCCTGCCAACCTGCTTGCTCCCAACAACAGGGCATTGCACATAACAGAACTGCCCTTAGCCAGCTATAGCAACGCATCCAGACAGTGGCTTCTTTTCATTTCATACCTTCTTGTACAGGCCTTTGTAAAACACATACNGGGCAGTGTCTCTAAAAAAAGGGACAATTTGGCATTTGCAGTGTGTACAAGATGTCTTCATACACTTTCCTGATTCCTTGCCAGTAACTATTCAAAAAAGACCACTTAACAAGCAAACAGGTCTTCAGCACAACAAATAATAAAAAAGAGAGCAAAGCTTGTGCTATTTAAATATCATGAAACATTCTGCTAATCATGCACAGATGGAAGTACAGACGCTTCTGCCAGACGCCTTGTTCAGAAACTTTGCTCTATTTTTAATTATTTGATGCACAGAGGACCTGTTTGCTGATTAAAAGGGCACTGCCTTTAAAAGCACTCCATCAATATGGAGTCTAGCCTTGTTTTTAAAAGAGGACTTAACTCATACCTCCAAGCTCCCTGCATCAGTGTTTATAATCTTATAACCATGTGGTTGGGGGTTTTTAAAGATGTTTTTCTCACCTCTAGAAACTGCCTACATACAGGAAAAGTGAAACTCACTATACTCAAGTTATTGTTAAATTCATTGAGTAAATCGATTTGGAAAATGTGCATTTTTCTCTAGCATTTCTTAGTCTGTATTTTTTGATTGTTACTTATAACAAGAAAGGTTATAAATTTCCAGATAGAAGCTATTTTTGATGATTTTCTGTTTAGTCAAAAGCCTCCTATTTGAGAAAACATACCAACTCCAGAATTATCAACCAAAAAAATTATTAAATTGTTTGGGTTTTTTTTTAATCTACTATAACCACAATATCATTCCAATAGTCAGTTAATGGCAAAACCATGCTGATACACACACACACAAAAAAAAAAAAATTTAAAAACCCCTCTTACATGTTTCCACTTCACACCTCAAGTGAACTTCACTCATTCGGTGGGTGCTTCATTCCTGTACTTCTCCACAGCAGTCCTGGAATTTTTCCCTCTCTGAAGAACCTCACTCAAAATGCGTACTATGTCACTTTTATTTTCTTTTTCTGAATTAAGTGCTTTTCAAAAATTCCTTTTTGATTTAACTTACATTTCAAAATCTATTACTATAGAACTTTATCACTGGAGCAGAGTCACAGTGTGAGAAGAAGTGATGACAAAGAAGCCCAAAGAAAAGCACTCAAGCTGCTACTTTTGACCCATCAGTATGACATGTGAAAATGGTACTAAATGTTTTTTAATTTACGTTTACAATTTAATTATTGCTATTAATACAGTAAAACAATATTTTGATTAGAAGATCACACGATATGATAATAACGTAATAGGTTCTCCAATATTTTATGAGTAAATGACCCAAAGAGTGTGGCTCCTGGCTCATGCTCAGGTACAGAGAAAATAACTGAATGAGTTTTGGTTTTGTGATTTTTCATTGGTTTTGGGTTTTTTTTAACAATGCCAGCATGTAACATTCTCCAAACAAATATATGCTACTGATTTGTTAGAGATCAGCTGACAAGCCTAAAAAGCAAGATGTCTGCTGAAGAGACACTGCAGCTGGAAGCCAGGGAAGACTGGCAGGGGCACACAGACTGAAAATCCAGTGTTCAGCCAGGGAAACAGGCCCCCACAGAGAAGCTTCAGAGAAGAAATAATGGTCTTTTCCCATGAGGAGAAGTGGAAGGCAGCATGGAGTGAAAGGTTTGTCAAGGCAGATCATTGGGGTCGCAAAGCTTAGAATCCAGCTATGACTAACTAGGAAGGAAGAGAGCTAGATGAAACAACATTCAAATTTGCATTTCTGCAGAAAACTACTGAGGTATTAAAACACTCTAAGCAGAAGGGCATTTTAGACACATAGAAACACACACAGAATTCAAACAGAAAAAAGAGTCTACACGAAATCTAAGTATTGTGTTGGTAACAAATCCAGTGAGGGAGCTGTGTACAAGTAGGTCAGATATGCAGCAGCAAGAACTGCTGAGCACAGGAGAATCTTGGTAGAGAAGGCGGTGAGGAGAAAAACTAACTGGCCAGCAACAAGAGAAAGAAGTCTGGAAATGGTTAAAACAGGACAGAGGGATAAAAAGGCAAAACACTGTTTGGGCTACGTAAGGAAAGATTAGTCTTATTCACCAACACATCCACCTGAAGCACAGGAAGGAAAGAAGACTGACGACATTTGACTGAGGAACAACTTTCAGTCCCACTCCACTTGAAGGAAAAGCCAAGTGACTGCCCTGCTCCCACCAAACAAACAGCACCTGATCAGCAGTGCTGACCTGTGACAGCTGAGCCCAGGGGCTCAGACACACCCCAAAGGCCCCAGACTCTATCACACCATATTTACATCCACATGGCTCCGTTGAAACCCCCAAGTAACAGAGGTGGGAACCTGACGCCTTATTTCACCACGGCCTTTGGCTGAGCACGCCGGTGCAATGTGCAACACGCACCCTTCACTTGAAATAAGAAGAGCATAATACCACTGGTTGCTGCAGCCTAGATTGCACAGCACTACTGGTTTCATAAAGACACCCTGGCTGAGCTGTATAAACAGCACCAAACACTGCAGCCAGCCAGCTGACAGCTCAGATGAATGCACTTCATAGCAGAGCTGCACACATAGCAGAAGTGTGTCTTAGTTTGCATTTCTCCCATTCCATACACCCAACATGACATTCACCAAGTTTGACTCCTTAGGTAACAGGCCTGTACTCGATTGTTGATGTTTAATGTATTTCAGATCCTTACCTTCTACCCACCTCAATTTTCCTTAGGGCTCTTTCTCACTGTACACTAACAGATAGCAACATCTGGATAGTTGCCTCATGTAACAAGTGTCATACTTTCATTCAGGAATTACTTTAATTTGCTCACTCACTGCACATTGTATTCCCCCCGAATCTGCTACTGAGGTGCAATCAAAATAAACCAGTGGTGACAAGCAAATGGCAGGACATATCCATGCTGGCTGTGTTGCTCTCACACCTGAAGACCACGCACCAAGAATGAGTTACTCTGACATCTTGTGCAAATATGGAACAAAATGCAGACTTTAACTCCTTAAGTTCTTCCAATATTGCAGTATCACATCTGTTTTATGACACTATCAAATGTATTTGTGAGCTATCCAAACACCATACAGTATGATTTCAAACTATAGATAATTGGACTGTAAACTCCACCATCATCCTCTTTTTCTCTGAAATAGGACACGGATGTGTTACACATACTCACATGTCACTTACCTCCCCCCAATTTAATTAATCAACTGTCAAGTTCACAAAGGAAATCACAAGTGATTTCCAAGACTGTCATTAACAACAGAAATATCAGGCCAGATCACAGCAGAGATCCAAGAAAGCTTAGCAAGAATGGCAAGAAGGAAACATGAAACTCAGCCCTGATTCAAAGAGGAGACAGACAAGTCCTAAGCAAAGACGTACAGCAGCTTCTCAGTTCTGCAAACGAGGAGATGCAAACACAAATCATTTGACCAGACCAGCCATGTCCTCCTTGGCTAGTCCATCAGCAAGTGTTAAAAGAAGAGGGATGTTAACAAGGTAGTTGGTGGGGAAAAGTCAAAGAGAATCCAGAGGAAAGAAACACATTATCTAGGATGTAGCAGGCTTTCACTGTAATAAAGAAGAGGGAAGCTACCATTTTATTTGGGTGCCAGGGAGAGAACAGAAGGTCCACAGAGAAACCTCCACCGTATGTTAGTGAATTGGGTTTTCTTTGTTTTCAAGCCAAGTCCAAATTTTAATACATTAGCATGTAATTAAAATCTTCTGTTAACTGAAGATCATGGTCACAATATTCATATGTTAATGTTTTACTTGCATAACTACTGATAGAAATAGTATTGGCATGTGTCCATGTGTCTGGGGCCAAACACTTTAAAGTTCAATCTTAGACACCTCTGAAGAAGGCAGATGAAGATCCGTCTAAATCAACATCTAACAACTCTTTGGCTGCCTCTGGAAAATAAATAATGATACCATGGCTTAGGATGCAGCTCCATCCACAAAAGCTGTAACGGTTTGTAGAAGGATTTGTCAAGGGACAAGTCCTGTCAGTGTAAGCAAACCTTTCATATCACAGGTGCAGCATCCTAAGAAAGTCGTATTTCTTTTCTGATTCTTACAGAGCATTTCTGCTTTCAGCAATGCCTATATAGCACTACCTGAGACACCTTGAGTCATGAAAAAATGAAACAGAATGAAAAACAGGTTTTAAAAAACTGAAAAATGGTTCTATTACCTTCTATAAGGTTTTGACTCCTTGTGTTATTATGCTATTTAAAATGTCTATTTACTGCATTTTATAAAATCTTAAATTGTATTGGTTTTTTCTTCTTGTACCTTTGCTTCTAAAACATGACATACTTTTTTAAAAAAATCCAAAAAGAAAAATGGAACTTATTTTGGGGGTTTTTTAAATACTCTCCCAAGCTATTTTCTACCTGTCTGTATATTTGCTGTAATTGTGTTCATATTTGAATTCTGTACTTCAAGCCATCTTTGATCAACTTGATTAATATTCC
>VZUA01038561.1:37204-48042 GCA_013401035.1 Horornis vulcanius
AGTCAGTAGTTAACAGAAAGCATTTAGAAAGGTGAGTCCATTTGTAGTTGTTGTTTTCTCCATTCAGGGAATGAAAAGTTTCTCTTCATGAAACCTTATCATTCGGATTTAAAATTTTCTGCTCATTTCTCATTTCAATTCTTCTGGTTATTGCATCAGTTTCTCCCTCAGTTAAGATATGATGTGAACAGCAAGGACCACTGGAACAGCACAGTCTCTTCATTCCAGTAGACTACAAATCTGCTTCCTAGAGATAAACAAGTATTTTCCAGCACCTTCCAGTAATCACTACCCCTGTCCTCATAGGGAGGGGAGGAACTAGGACAAATCAATAAATAAGAAAATAAATTATACCCTTCTCCCCACCAGAAAAACTATTTTAGGCTATTAACATCAATAGAAACTTTGTCTTTGTTTGGATACAAACATCTAAGAGGTAAAGTATCCATGTGTCATGTTCAGGCAGCACATTTAAACAACTTAAGATGACTTAGTTCCACACAAGATGTAGCCTTTCAAGATGATCTCTAGATAAATATCAAATTCTACAGTATCATGTTCTGACTCATGTAGTTCCCTTTAACTGGCCATAAGACATTATCAGATTACAAACCAGAAGAAATTCAGTGCTCTAGAACCTATCAGCCCTTAACAGAACAAAAGTTCACAAGGAAAACTCTTAATCCCACACATACTTTTTTTTTCAAGCTTTTCAATTTGAGATGGTGTAAACATAACATGCCCTCTACCTTTGTTTAAAAAGGCACGTTTAGGCCGTTTTAAATGTGCTAACTGTTTTGTTTCTAGTGTTAAACAAACTGTTCAAATGAAAGGAGCATCTGCAGGAGGTCAGTTTAATCTTCAGGAGGCAGCGAGAGCTGCTGTGGAGATGATGGATGAGGTTACTTTTCCGCTGATCCAGTATTCTCATAAATGGACAAAACCTCTGCAGATCAGCCTTGGGAGGGAGCTCTACAGAGCAGTCTGCAGAATAAGACTTTTCTGTCAGTTACTTGGTTTTATTTGGTGAACCCAAATATTTGGCTTTACTTTTCCGTGGACGCTGCTGCCATGGCTGGTTTGATCCCCTCGCGCGTGGACTTCAGCTCTTCCAGTTCTGTGTTTAGTTTGCTGATCACCCACTCCAGGGCATCCCGACCCTGCCAGAAAAACACCAGAATTTAGGATCAGAACAGACACACCACCACTGCTCATGTTTCTATAGGTCTTCCTCTGTCAGACATGAAACTCGTTTTAAAATCAATGCCATGCCCTGCATAGTTTGACACCAGATTATATCGATAATTTCTTAGCATCTTCTTACGGAAACCTCACTGCAAAGGCATTTGCTCCACCCCTAAGTCAGAAATGCAATGCTGGTGTGGGCTCCCAGCAGCACGCCGAGGCAGAAGAACTAATTCAGCAGTCAAGTTTCCTTACCAAAGGGAATTGCTGGTTTTGCTGTTTGCTGCTCCCACCACCCAAAGAATATCAGCAGATTTATGGCAAAATCCAGGTATTGTTCTCAGCTTCATTAGCCAAGTTATATAGAGACTGTTTGAGAAGATCCGGGACAAAGAAAGTCTTTAAGTGCTCTTTGAAGTAGCAGCTAAATGATCTGATCTCTATCAAGAGTTCAGAAGTGGACTCACACTGAATTCTACACTTGCACACAGCAACTTTTTGGCAGATAAATCAGGCTAACTGAGAGACTGGAGTTGCACATTTCATATCAAGGTATGTGAATGTCTCAAACTCAGAACTGACAGCCAGTGCTTCAGTAATGGAGAATCCAGGGCAATAAGCCAGGCAAAAATCTTTTACCTGAAGAAGACTCTGTAGCAGCTGCACCTCAATGACCACAAGATGCAGCCAGCGGCACAATGAAGTCAAGAAAACAAAGAGAGGACTTTAACTAAACAAAAGTCAAGATTTAGAACTCTACAAGCTCAGAATAGCAGCTTTTGTCAAAGCAAGCAGACGGGATCTGACCAGGAGAACACCTGGCCTTTTTCAGTTAGAGAGAAGTCAAGAGACATTCACCTTTATTACTCTACTAAGAATAAGAAATACAAACAGTGGAGAGCATTAAGTGCGAGCCACGTGGCTCTGGCCAATTTTATAATTCTGGAGATAGATGTTTGAGCCCAAAAGTCATAAATGTTCAGGACAGCCATCTCCTGAACAAGCTTTCTTGTGTGTTCAAGCATCTGTAGACATTGTCAGAAAGGACAAGCANTTTTGCTAATTTTTGTTTGAAAACCTAAGGAAAAAAATGTCAGAAGAAAGTTCATACACTCTTCAAGGATTTTTTGCCAGGCTAGAAACATTAGTCTGGAATAATATAAAAACCCCATATCCAAAAAGTGTAACCTATTAAAAGAAATACAGTTTTACTGGGAATAGGAGCGCAGATATCTCAAGACTCTCACTAAGGTCAATGAAGGGCTGACTCCGTTTCTCTTTGTGTTTTCCATATTCCAAGGACTCACATAATAGACACTAATTGCTACTTCTGCACTGGCAGGCAGTCCTTAAACTGAGGAAAGCCATCCAGGTATCACAATATAAGTGTTCAGCTCTTGGTCAAGGCTCAGAAAGGGAGATTCAGCTCCACCCCACATCACCTCAAGAACTAGGATGTTTAAATTAATTAGTTCAAGAGATGCCTTTAAAAGCTACTAGTAACATTCAAGAAAGCATGATTGAAATTGTCCATTTTAAGTACAGGTTGCAGATAAAAGACCTTAGAAGGGAAGATTTAACTTCTGAGCTCCTTCCATTTGAGCACCAAAGTGACTGTTCTTCAGCAGGGAGTAACTTCCACCTTCTCCACAGGCTGTGCAAGACCTGGGAACACCAGCAATGCACAAGTAAAAGCACCCAGACGTGGGCAAGCTACTGCACAGCAACAAGTTGTAACCAGCCCTGAATTAACTGAGATGAGGGCTCAGGAAGGAAAAAGTGGGGGGCAGGGAGAGGGAATCATCTTTCAGTAAGCAGGCATTTGGACATTTAAAAGTCAAGTTTAAATATCCTCTCTGAGGTGACACAGGCACATAGAACTGAGACAGCAACAGCTTGGATGTTATATTTGTTATATTGCTCAAAGAAGACTGGTCAGAAGGTCAAACACCCTTGGCATAGAAAACACTCAGTAGAAAAACACTGAGATTCTTTTCAGGCCCTGACTTGAAACAACCACATCATTGTGTTTTACTTGATATCTTTGTTGATGAGATAAATTCATTAAAAAACATCCATGACATTCAACTGGAGCACTAAGATCTTTCCTCCAGCTTTTTAGAGTACATAGGTCTCTCTCTATCTCCTTAGACTTGCATACACTATATGCCATATTTTGCAGCTAAGAATAAACTCATGATTTTGGCAAGGAAGGCTTCAGGAACATTCTGCACAGGAAATTAAGTTAGAAATCTCAACCAGATCCAAAGCCTCCAAGTGCCAGGAAAACTGAAGTTTTAGTTATCAGAAAAAATCTGACAGAGGACTGTCTATAAAGTCTCATACTGTACAACAAGTTCTGCAGTCAGTCATTACGCAAGCACATTCATCCCCAGGCATGCAGGTTGTGTTATTCATTATTGCAGGTGTCAGCAGCATGATGTGGCTGGCACAACAAGCACTGCATATGAAGATTTGTCCGTAGAGCTTAAGTGACTGATAAGTGCTGAGCCTTTGTAGTTGATGTTTTCCAGAAAAACAGCCATAAAAGCTTAGTGGAATGAGTAAAAGCAAACACTCACAGCATACACAGATCTCAGAGTAAGCAGTGTCAAAAGCCCAACTTTCTTAACTAGGAGAAGCAGCAAAATGGATTTCTTTCTTTTTAAGAAATCTTATTAGTTGAAGCAGAAGCCAATACAGGAATGACAGGGACAAACTACACTGACTAGTGGAAGAAAAATAATCTGCACAGAGGTCTCACAGAGGCAAATACACCCAGATCTCCCAACCCTGAACTCAGATTTGTTCATAGTTATGTAACTGCAGGGACAAGTCACTACCAAAATGAATGTAACTACAAGACCAATGAAAAGCAGGAACAGTCTGGCATCCTGACAGCTTCACACTTTGTACAGATTTCCTCAGAAGGGCAACACTATTCCTCAGGCAGAAGAAAAGCAAATACAATTCTGCTATGCAAAACATTACCCCTGTCAGGCAACCTGTGTCAAGAAATCAATTTTATATCTTTAGAACACAGTTCTGTTTCATTTTTATAAAGCCAATTCCACTCACCAGCCAATTTACTAATTTCTTTAGGTACCAGCTTTATACACTGAAATCACAGAAACTAGGACCAGATCAAACACTTGGTGGAGGGACTCCCTCACATCCCCGCTGTCTGCAGTCTTCAAGCCATAATCAAGACTTGTGGCACGGGCCATGGCTGCAGCTCGTTGGCTGCCCAGTGCACGGGTTCGTGGATCCAGCCTGGACTGGGGCTACGCTCACCCTCTACAACTGCAGTGCAGTGGGCAGGTCTGCCATTCCTGTATGCAAGGTGTGTAAAACAGACATGCAGGGTCATTTATGAAATCCACAACAATCCATGCACACATCTGCTAGAAAGCTGAAATGCTGTACCAAGAAGAAGAATGCTGGCATTACCACTAGTTAGTACAAACTGCAGGTGTGGAGAACTGCTAGCTTAGAGCGCTTTCAGAATTTTGAATTATCCACTCAATAGCATCCCACCCCTAGAGTAACACAAAAAGTTTTACAACAAACAGCAAATTATTTTTTCAAAACAGCAAATTATTTTTTAATCGTCATTAAAAAAAATAATGTATCACCTGCCACTGCTACCTCAGAGCAAAGTCTCAATAATTCCTATTTCTTCAGAACAACAAAACATTTTTCAGTAACTGTCATGAAGTTTAATGTTTAGATCACAGAGGCACAGCACAGCATGCAAGAAGAGCTTGTAGTGGCACAGTAGGTACTGATTAGCAAAGAAAGGGTTGGTAACAGCCATTACAAACTCTTGCCAAGTTCAAAATCTGTAGAGACTTTTCAGTGAAATATATAGGACAAGAAGATCTTTCTAATTTGCAAGAAGCTTGTAAACCAGTGTATTCCTTGGAAATGGCAGAACAGAACAACCTTGAAAAGAAATTGAGCTCTCACAGACAACACCTCAACAGGTACCAAGAAATATTTACAGTTTCTCTGACTTCAAAAGACACATGCAAATGTAACCAATGCCTCAAGAGAAATTCTGCTAGCATTTTAAGTGTGCCTCACTTGATCTGGCCCACCAGCCAACTAGACAAGGCTTTGCTACCTCTGGGTCTGCCTGAAATTTGGTTGTGAGCCAGGATTTGCTCCTCTCTTTCAAGACTTTTAAATGGAAACCGGATCAGAACAGAACTGTAATGTAACTGAAATACCTTCCATTTCAAACAAACAGAGAGCACCCAGCTAGGTAAAGGTACTCTCCAGTGTCTAGAAATGACACATCACTCCTTCTCCATCCCCTGATTTTAACATGTTTTCCTCTCACCTTAGGAGCACACAGAAGGGTGGAAAAGGAGGCTTTCACCTCTCTGATCTAGTTGGCCGTACCAAGTTGGCTTACACTGGCTTGGTCAAGGAGCATCCCTCACAAGGATGAAGGGGTGGCCAAAGCACAGGATGTCTGGCATAGCACGAGTTACCCAGGCCAGATTCCCACTGTGCTGAACCCCTCCAGCAATGCAGAACGCAATCTCAAACTCCTAACAGCACTTATCCTGCTGTTAGGCAGCAAGGCCTATGCTTCTCCAGCAATTCCATTTCTTCCCCAAAGAACTGTAGGACAAAGGACAAAGACTAAGCACTCCCACAGCTCTGCCTGTGCTGAGGAGCAGCTCCACAACTGCAGGCCAGATAGAAAAAGCAAAGACAGGACAGAGCAGTCGGTGCAGTTTTACCCAGGGGAGCCAGGACAGTCTCACCTCCTCAAAGAATACACTTCTGCTTACACTACATTATTTTCAGCCAAAGGCAAGGAGACAGCTCAGTAATGGATATGAACTGGAACAACTGACAAAAGCAGCATAGAAAATATGCTGGTGTTAACTGATAAATCCACATTATAAAGGCTGAAAGTGAAGTTACATTCTCTACTAGCACTAACTCCTAGAAATAGGTTGCTGAGGTTCTATAAAAAATCTATTGAAACGCTGCACACAAAATCTAGAGAAATTAAATATAACATTGAACACAGACCATTGACAATTACTATTTCAAAAGAAAGAACGATTGGGCAGTAGGGGAGAGAGAGAAAACAGAATAAAGACGTACCTTTCTGGCATTAGAAGATATTGTGTTTGCCATCAAGCTTTCCAGATAACTGCTCAAGCTAATGCCTTTCACAGTAATAACTGCTTCTTGAGTTAGCACAGTCCTGTGAGGGAATAAAGATAGGTTAACACCTAAACTGAACCGGACTAACAGACTGTCTCCTAGACACAAAGATGCACAGAAATATCCCTACTTACTTTTCTGGGTTTTCTGGATGAGGTGTGTAAACCAGTCTCTCGTCAACAGACACCAAGTTTGTGAGTGTAATCTTAAGAACAAAAACAGAGCTGAAATCCTTGCTTCCCACCTTTCATTTTTCTGTTATCAGCAGCACTACTCACTAGCAGAGCACTCAATTTAACGTCAAAATATTGTACACAGAATACAAAACCCAGAACACAGTCAATAAAAAGACCTATAAAGGGTGATGCATCTTCTCCTACCCTTGATCTAATTACATCAAAGTTCCCACTCACAGGACAGAGCACCAACAGCTTTCTCTGAATGTCGAGTCTGATTTATGGCCAGTGATTAAGAGAGGCTCTTCCAGAGCTTCTGTACTACCTGGACTAGATAGAAAATTAGTACTCAGGAAGGACAAGGCCTCTTGTACAGAGGCAAGGCTCTCCTACAGACAGCCCCACATTAAATCTGAGAGTTACAGGTTACCAGGATACCAAAATATAGCACAGTATTTCATATATATTCTATGAAAAAAGGCATTTCGCATGAAAACTTTTGTTGGAAATAACAGAACTCATTCATCTAAAAGTCAAACTATTTTACAAGCATTCTGAGAAATAATCTTACATTAAAAACAGAATCACAAATGTTTGATGATGAAGTATTTAAATTATGAAAAGAAGAAAAAGAGAAAAGGAGTCATCTAAGACACTGATTAAGACATGTAAATTGTTGCCTCTAATGAAAGACACAGATACATTTCTAATCTACATGTTAAGAGCAAAACATCCAACTTCCAGAACTAATTATCAGAAACTTCTTAAGCCACCACTTACATTAGTTGAGCAAAGCTCCATCTTCTTTTCCACTGGATCTACCACAGAATGTTCCTCTATGTAAGTCAGAGTTCTACTCGTTCCTAAAATCTGAAGGGGGAAAAAAAAATGGTAACGACCAAAATCCAGCAAACAAACTGAACCTTAAAACACATAAACACCAAGTTCTCAGTGACCCCAAATAAATACAAAGTAATTCACGGATACCAGAGGATTGTGATCATTGGTGAGACTTCATTGCCTAGATTGTATCGGCCATAGAGCATGGCACAGACCAGCCTGGAAGCACTTACAGACATAAACAAATTTCAGCTTTTACTTTGAAGTCAGCTCCAATTCAGAGAAGGACATAAAAGAGATAAATAATGAAGATAATAAAGAATGAAGGCTACAAAAACGTACTGCTTTGACAATACTGGGCAATCCCCACTCCGTGCTGAGAAGACGGTGACTGTGCAGCCTCCCCTGGTTATCCAGGCTCCTGTCCAGGACATCTACTCCTACCACACATGGATTCATGGGGTTGGGGTACTTTCTCATAGCAGCTTTGATCACAGTATCCCAGGGATGTCTGTAAAAGGAAGAGGTGAGAGTATTTGTAAGTATTTTGTATTGAATTGCAAGTATTCAGATGATACTGCATCAGTATGTTTTGCAATATGGGACAGGCTGTACAGCTTCATAGCTCCCAGAAATCCCTTTGGAATACAGTTATGCTTGGGAAGGCAATAAGAGACTACTGACACAAAAACAGAAGAAAAAAAAATTCTCTCCAGACTAAAGCAAGGAATTATTAATGCAAGACTAAGAAAAATGAAGGCAAGGGGCAACAGTCACTCACTGCTACAAGTGACATTCCAAGTAGTGCCCACAGAGGTGGTGGAAATCTCAGCTCATTCCAGAACTCCACCAGGAAAGCAACTTGACCTAACACTTAAGCTTGCCCTGCTTTGAGAAGAGGGCTAGACTACATGACCTCCAGGAGTGCACTCCACCATAAATTCTTCTGTAATTCTACGCATACCGAATAAACTAACGAGGAAGTCACCAGCTTCTGTTCCTTCCTATAGGAAAAAAAAAAAACAAAACCAACTAAACAAAAAACAAAAAAAACAACAAACCAAAGCAACAAAAAAACCCAACAAAGTGAAATTAAATTCTACTTAAAAGAGGACGATTGGGAAGTTCAAAATAAACAGATTTTTAAAAACCCCATCAGCTCACAGCCTGATGTCTGCACCTACACTACTGCTTCCAGCAGTTTGTTAGCATGAATTCCACTTATGGATACTCTTCTCAGAACTGTTTTTATGAAACAAATTTTGATAACCTCAAATTTCTGGGATGGGAGCAGTCCTGCTACTCAAGGCCAGACTGTCCAGACAGCTCTTGAGGTAGTTCAGGTATTTCCTTCTGAAACAGAGGAGACTGCAGAAACCATGGCCTTGATCCAACAAAGAAATTCTGTTCCTATTATTTCTATATTCAGAATAACTGATTGTCCTGACATGATAGCCTTAAAGCCTTTAAAGGTATGTTTAAAAATTCAACAATTGGTATCTAACTTAAGAAGGCTTAGGGGTGCCAACTTGTACTTAAAAGTTGCACTTAGGGACCTAAATGGATTTTATTTTAGTCTTAAAATAGACTGGTACAAAAAGGCACTGACAGTACAGCACTACATGAACAAACAGAAATTTGGAAAAATAAGTTATTTTTCTAAGAAGAAAAGTGTCAGAAAGCTTTACTGGTGCACGCAGGAGAAATAAGAGCTCAATTTCTGCAGCAGGAGAGCTGGGGGATTGTTCCTTATTCCATCTTTGGTGACTCTACACCTCCATCAACAGAAAATACACATAAAATGACAAAATTCTGTTAAATGTCCCTAAGGGATTGAGTCAGAGATCTGATAAGGCACAACAACATTTTATTAACCATTCAAATGAACTACCTACACCCACACACATTACGCCATTAGACGGGGGTGTTCTAATACAGAACTTGATGAGAAAATGTCAAATAAAAATAGCTTTTGCATTTCCTAGGTGACAGATACTCATCTCAAACTCGGGAATTGTGTCATCCTCGAGCAGCCTCTGCCTGATATTTCCTGTTAGAAACCACAGTTCACTTACACCAGACCAATGCTGAAGTGGAGCACCGAGTACCTGCATCAGCACAAGGAATTCAGTTGTGTTGAGGTAATTAAAGAAATTTAGAGCAACACATCTGGGATATTTTGTAAATATTTTAAGGACTATCACCCCCGGTGCTCTTCGGGCTTCCAGACTTTTGGAAACACCTGTAGCAGAGGAATCATCGGCGCTGGCATTCCCAGAGCGGCACCGGCACTGCTGAGCCCACCATGCCAGCTCTCCGGGACAGCTTGTTACACACCTCCTGATACTTTTCCCTGTTGTTTCCTCGATACACGAAGCTGGAACCGGATGGCCAGAACCGTGTTCCATGCAGAAAAGCACTGATGGAAAGAACACTCAGAGCTGGCTGCTGGGCACCTCAGCGGCAGTACCTGAGGCTAAGGGACACACAGTCACTCTGTCCTCTTGGAATATATCATCGGCTACATAAGTAGTTTGGGATTTGTTTTTACTCATAGCGTGAAAGTTATTTTTCCTAAAGACCCAGCCCTTTATCAGGCCATCACGCTGTCAGGCTAGTGCTACCACTCCATCCTGTTGGAATGCTATTCCCGTGCTAGAAGAAGCCCAGGCGCGGCGTCCGGCCGCGCAGGGAGCAGCTCGAGGCGATGCAGGACCGGCACCACCGAGGCCCGTTCCCGGCCTCCCTCCCCCTCCTTCTNGCAGGGAGCAGCTCGAGGCGATGCAGGACCGGCACCACCGAGGCCCGTTCCCGGCCTCCCTCCCCCTCCTTCTCCGGCAGCGCCCACAACATTCCTATTTCAGCCGTCACCTCGGAGGAACCCGGCGCGCCCCGCACGGCCCGGCCCGGTGAAGCGCCGGGGTCTCGCCGCACCCTCCGGCCCTCTCAGCCCGGCCCCCTCACCCGAACACGTGCTCCGAGCTCCAGATCTTCATGGCCGCTCGCGGTGTGTCCCTCAGAGCCCGGCGGGAAGGGCGGGAAGGAGCGCGCGCGGCACCGGCCGGCGCGCGGCGGCGTTGCCCGGCTGACTGACAACCTCGCGCCGGCCCGGCGAGCGCGAGCGGCCGCCGGGAGGGACGCGAGGGGCGTGTCCGGGCAGGCGCGCGCGTCACGCGCTGCGTCACCGCCCCGCCCCTTGCGCCCACGGAAGAGGCCACGCAGCGCACATGCGCAGGAGCGCGCGCCGGTCGGGCCCGCTGTCACCCGGTGACCCGGGTTAGAGGCGTCTCACAGGGGTCAGCCCAGCCCAGTTCTGAGCCCTGCTCAGGACAGCCCCGGGATTCACACCGTGCGACCGAGAGCGTTATCCAAACGCTTCTCGAGCTCTGTCAGGCGTGGTTCTGTGGCCATTTTCCTGGAAGCCTGTTCCAGTGCTCAACCACCTTC
>VZUA01038573.1:3117-24540 GCA_013401035.1 Horornis vulcanius
AAATTAACTACTCAAGTTGCTTCTTGTAAAGATGTGAGAGTACAGTGATGTCCATGCCAAGAGTAGAACTGTGAATCTGGCCCAGGAAATATACAATGGGATGCTGACTGGCAGTGGCACCGAGGGATGGTCCTGGTAGTGATGGAAAAGAGGTGAGAGTTGTGCCAGTCTTTGAGGAGAACAATTTGGGGAATGATGGGCTGGTCAGTCTGACCTCAGTCCATAGGAATGTTACAGTGTGAATCCTCACAAAAGCTGTGTCCAGCTCTACATCCAGGCACAGGAAGGGTGGGAACCTAATTGGGAACAGTCACAGAGATTTATCGAGGACTTATTACATGTGATCAACCTCCTTGGCTTTCCTGATGAGATGAGCAGCACTGGATAAAAGGAGAGATGAAGGTGTCCTTGCCAGGGGAAAGGCAAACCCTGCTGGGCTGCAGGAGCAGGGGCAGCACAGACCCCCTTGTGCCAGAGATCCAGAGCTGCTGCTGCTGCTGCTGCACACGAGGCTTTAGTGTCCCTGGAGACCCTGCACTGCAAAGAAACAACACAGGGGAACAAGAAGCCTGGTGACTTCCAGGTCACACATGGGATACATCTGTGCTTTTCAAATCTACCAAAAGCACAAGGATTTTGTGGGTTTTTTTTGAGGACTGCAAGGCTGTGTATTGAGGTGTGGTGCTTTTGGGCACACTTAGGAGTTTATAGTACTATTGAAACTCTTCAACTCTGCTGCTTTCTCTGTTATCCTGAGCATTGATTGCTGCTGTCAGAAATGTGGAACTGGTAAAAGGCTATGTGGTCTGAGTATGTCCACTCTTACATCCTGTTTACTCTTCTAGAACTACTGATATGATCAAACTTACTCATATCCTTAGGTATTCTGGTGGGATGTGCTGTAAGTGCAGCACTTTGCTGAATATGGATTTCTGAACCTAAAGAAATGATTCAATATTCAACCAAGCAGTTTACATACACAATTTAATGCACTTTTATGTATTTCGTCCCAGTGAGTTTCATTTTTGGAGCTTTGTTCTCCCACGCTTTCTTGCACTGAGTAATACCTCCCAAAATGAGTAATCTGATTGTTCTGATTTTGCTTTCCATGATAGCAAGATTATTTACTGGCCCAAAATAGATTTTTAAATATTTTTAAATGCAGTAAAAACAAGCTTAGGAACCTGGGACTGTGATCAGTTGGGATGACCAGTATAAAGAGTTCAAGTATAGTAAAATGTAAGGTTGAAAATATGTAGTCAATGTGCAGATTTTCATGGTCTCCTCCCAAAAATGTTAAAAGAGGAAAGCCAGCTTGAATATTTTCTTCATAAATTGTTTCCTCTTCTGCTGAGTGGTTTCACTCCAGGTTGTTCTGGAAGTCCTCACTTCTCTAAAAATGAGAGAACTTGGTCTCAGTTGGGTGTAGTTGCCTGTACTGCTGCTTATAGAGCTGGTTCGAAGAAACTCGTGTACTTAGGTGGGTCACAGGAATGCAGAATGAAGTAAAGAAGTATCATAGAAAACTGCTTTATTCCTGTGACTTTGGATCGGCAGAACTGAACACAAACTTCTATAGTCCTGAAAATACCTTTTGTTCCTCACCTATCTGATACTGGAGTGGGCTCTCTTGGTGAGACCAAGAACTAGAAGTTACATTGAGTTAGGGGGACTTCCTTTCTTCGCTGGTACAAGACTTCGCTCTCTTCACTCTGTGTACTTTCCTACACCCTCCTGTCATATTTGGGATCATTGCTAGAACAGTTTTTCTTACATCTTGCAGTGACTTTGTCCCTTCTGTGCTGATGCTGCTGATAAGGACACAGTGAGAGTCTGTGCACTTCTGTTCCCCTTAGCACTAACAAGTTTCCCATTTGTGAATTGCAGTGCTGTCCTTGTTCTGCTGAAATCATCAGTGCTTGTGATACTGTCCCTTCATTGCTGCTGCTGCTTGTAATCTACTGCAAAACAACATGACTTGGGCTTCTTTCATCTTTTCCTTAGTGCCAGGCATTGCGGAAAGTGCAGCTTCATGTGCAGGAGTCATGGCTTCAAGCTGTACCTGAAATGTCTGTGGTATTAATTCTGCAAATGGTCACTTCTGCCCGAGTTAAATGAAGACTTCTACCATAACAAGTGCTGCCAGAAATGAGAGTACCCTTTAAAGCTTAGTGGCATACATCACTTGGACATGGAAACTGCTTCAAACCTCAACACTTGTTCTCTGTATTTTCTCAAGAATTTCAGTTCTTTTGAGGCCTTTAACTTAGAATATTTTCTTAGTTTGCTTAACTCCTGCTACCATCTGTTGTTCAGTAACAACTCGGAGCCAAGGCGGCTGATGGAGATCTGAGTTCTCCTAGATCAGCACTTGGCACCACAAGCTTTTTCACAACCCAACAAGCAGTTCCAACAGCTGCATGCATGAATCACTTAAGTTATAGTACCCTGCAGCACCCTGTAAGAATGGGTTTTGACAATCTGGTCAGATGCCACACAAGCAAAAGTGCGATGAACTGAGCTCCTTGGAAAGTGTAAAATAAATTTAAGATGATTATTTTGATACATATTTCAATGTAACATACTCCACGATTTCATTACTGTTCGGAAAGTTTTGGGACTACCTAGATTGCATGTAAGAGTTTATAATTACTGAAAAAATTCAGTGGGCTGGGGTGTGTGTGTGTGTGTTTATTTGTTGTAGCAAACTATTCTGACACATTCCCTGTGGCATTTCACATTACTGAGAGACAGTTTGCCCCAGCAGTAGAACAGCTCTTCACGTACTTTCGAGTCAGTCTATATTTAAACCTGTCTCCAGCAGTATTTTATTTCACTTGTTTTACTTTGGTTTGCCTAGCTGTGTATACATTCTTGATTGTGATCTGTGTTTATTGAAAAGTTGCTGTCACAGAACCATAGCATCATTTAGGTTGTAAAAAACATCAAATCCAACCACTAACCCAGCACTACTGAGCCCAGCACTAAACCCTGTCCCCAAGTGCCACATCTACACAGCTTTGGAATAGCCCCAGGCTGATGAGTGACCCTGGGCAGCCTGTCCCAGTGTTCACGTCCTGCTCTCCCACAAATGCTGTAGAACATCCTTTCATTCAGAGTCTGGCTCTGCAAGGGCACCTCCTAAAGCTTTGCAGGAGGATTGTGTGGATTCCAGGTTGGTTTCACAGCAGGCAGCTGACTGCACCAACACCGAGCCCAAGGGACCAGTGTCAATGAGCCTGATGTCACTGGGCAAACTGGGCTGCACAGCTGAGGATCTGCCCCTGTGTGTAATTTGTGTTCTGCTCTAGTGGTGTCATTATTTGTTAAATGATAACCATTGCTTTGGCTGAGTGTTTAACACGAGGCCATTTACAAAGAATTTATGGAGTCCATATGTTTGGATTTCACGTAGCTGCCCAAATAAGGGGGGAGGGAGCATAAAAGAGGTTGATTTTATTTTGAACCTGCATCTGCAGACTAGCTGGAGCCAAGCAGGGTAACTATAGGATGGGACAGTATCATCCAGGAATAGGGTGTTAAACTTCTTGGGCAACTTCCACAGAGCTGCCTGGCAGGAATTCCCCCTCAGTTCCTCTTAGAAAATGAGATCAGTGGGTACCCAGGGGATAATGTGGGCTGGGTGCCACAGAGGGGAAGCTTTCCATGGTTCTGCTGTAGGATGGGAAAAGACATGATTAAGTCTTGAGTTCCAAGAGTTTTATCAATATTGTTGGATTGCAAGCCTTTCACACCACTAGAAAAGCGGGTAAATTGGTCTCAGGATGTACAGGCTGCAGACCGAAGCGGTGAACTTGAGGATGCTGAAGTAGCTTGGGTTTAGTTTCCCACATTTTAAAGAGTTCTTAAGTGTTTGTAAGAGTTTTAAAGAGAAGATGTAAATATTTTCCATCAGCAATTTTCAGTTAGTGTCTTATCAGGTACTTAACTCTACATTTTTAGAGAACTCTAGATAGGTTAAAGTTGATAGTTCATACCACAAAGTGAAGTGAGATAAAGGGCAGACAAATTTTCTGTTTTGTTTTCCCCGGGTTTTTTACATTTATCAGCTGGAAATCCACACAAATTGAGGTATGTCCTGTAACAGAAATGGATGCCAGACAGTAAGGGGTAACCAAATTTTTTTTTTTTAAAGCAATCAATTACCTTCTAACTCTACTAAAGGAGCAAGAGTGTGTGACAAAAGGCACTGGGCACTTATCTCCTCCTCTTATCTGCAGCAGAATTTATATTAAAAATATCAATAGGAAATCACTTTAAAACTCAATGGGAGAGCTGCTATTTTCTTTGTTTAGGCCACTATCTGCCAAAATACACCAGTCAAGAGTCTACATGAAACTTGAGGACATGTGTCTGTACAGACAATGTAAGTGTTCCTATGGATTTGGGTCAGATGAAATCTCCACAGTGACCCAAGGAGCATCCAGCATGAGGAAAATAATTTGAAGAGATACTCTGTCAGTTGATAATACACCCTCTAGAAGGGACTGCAGAAGATGAGAGATAGGGTAAGGCAGGAAAAAAGAATGAAAGCAAGGGAGAAGAGGAAGAAGGAATCCATTGTTTCTTGTCTGCTGGGAATAGACGGGAGAATGATGTCATAAAGCAAAGGGCAAATAAAGAAAACTGGAATTCTGAAAAATAAACCACCAAAAAAAACTTTAAAAAGGAAAAGGAACTCAGTAGTGCAGGCTGGTCTCTACAGGTACCACCCAGCAATCTGCATCCAACCTCCGCGCAGCAGGGAACTGAAAGCCCACCTCCATGTGCCAGCTTTTTCCCTGCTCCCAGGAGAGGAGATCTGCTCAGCAGAAGACAGATGGCATTGCCATTGCCTGTGCTCCTGTGGGGGCTTTTTCCAGATGGGGAGTTGGAAGCTTCTTTGTGCTGCTCCAGCCTTCCTGTGCAGCAGCCCCCGGGTGCTCGGGGCTCCACCAGCCTGCGCCCGGATCCAGTGCTGCTCAGAGAAAATTGCAGCTGAACCCGTTAGGAGAATAAATGGATTTATATCCAGGGTTTTCTTCCTGTTTGAGGTGTCCTTGCTGACTTCTCCTTTCTTGTAAGGAGAGATTATTGAGCGATTGCTCATAAAAGCTGAGCTATTGTCAGTGAGTTGAAAAGAAAGTTGACATAACTGTTGTGCACAGGGAAACCCCAGACAGCCCTGTGCCACTCACACACTGACCTCCAGCCAAACTCGGTGCTTTCCTGCATTGCTGGGATGCCTCTCCTAGCTCAAGCAAGGCACAGCTATGACATGTTTCTCAAAGTTACCTGAAAAACCACTGGGCAGTCCAGGAAACATCACCCGCATTACAACTCACTTGGCTGCTTACGGGAATTTAAAAAAAAAAAAGAGATCATTTTAAATATCAAGCAGCCACCTTTGATCTCCACTTCCTTCACAATGAGCAAGTCACCACAGAAAGTAAAACTTTGGAGAGGTAACCTGATTCTAAGTGTTACAATCAAGTAAAGGGAGATAGTAAGTTTAATCCCTTTATCTTAGTTACACATTAAATTTATGACCTCACCTGCATAAATAAGTACATTTTGTTCTGCTCTCTTCCACTTCCTTTCCTCTGCAACTTTCCATTCTGCAGTTGCTCCAAGAAACTTTGTTCTGTTTTTACTCAGTTTCATTCTACACTCATTACTGGATGGGTACCAGGTATTCCTGTCTTCCTGTTCAGTTTCATTTCTCCCAGTAATATCAGAATAAGGAAAAATCACAGCAGCTAAACATACCACACAAAAAACTGTGCTGCAACCATCTTAATAATATCACTGCATTTTTTTGTTCTTGAAGTTCATTGAAGGGTTTATGTTTTGATCTTTCTGCACATCCACAAAGCCTTTAAAAGTCACTGAAGCAATTTATCAAGTATGTGAGAAAAGTCCATTAGCTATTTAGAAAAAAAAAAAAAAATCACTCAAATGCTGTATCAGCTCCAGCCCTCTGTGTGGGAGACGATGTTGGAATTGCTCTCCCAAGTCAGATCTGTGCCCCACTAAATTAAAATAATAAGCCAATTTCAGAGTAAGGAGCCTCTAAAGTGCAGCAAGTCCTCATGCAGAGCAGGATCACAGAATCACAGCATAAGCCGAGTTGGAAGGGACCCACAAGGACCATCAAGTCCAGCATGTTTAAGAATGGATTTGATGCCCATTTTAATCCAAATTCAATGAACTCTCAGGCACTCTGCTGAAGATCACAATCACTATTTTTTGTTCTGATATAGATTTTTTCAGTACTATACAACTTCCAGCTAACAGCATCTGTAAGGATGCAGCAGCACAAAGGAATAGATACAGAGAGCTGACCAATAACTAAAGATCTCAGCATGTGGGGAAGGGTTGTGTGTCCTCTGTGAAGACTTTTCACTCCAGCATAAAAGTAATTGTATCTTCTGCAGGGTGAATGCATTAATATGTAGAGAATTTGAGAGACCTTCAGAACACAGAAAATACAGCAAATGCTGTCTGCGTTGCCATTTATCTTCTTGAAACAAACTCAAAGCCCCCATGAAACGCAACATACAAGCAGTTACAGTAACCTAACAGAAGACATGAAGAAAATGAGGAAAACAGGGTTACACTTAACACAAAACCCATCTTTGGTGGGAGGCAAAAAAACCCAGTTACAGGCAAAAAAACCCCATGTGAAGCAGCACTTCAGCAAAGGGGAAACAGAACTGAGCTATGTGCAGGCTGAAAAACCACAGAGGGAAGTAGAGTTTTTACACATGAAGACCTTGATTTGGTCTTTAAGAACCCACTACGCTCACAAAACCAGGGTGGTGACCATCAGTTACAGAAATTTTAAGAAGTGTCAAGCAGGAACTACTGTAACAAATGGCATTTGTCTAAAATGATTTTGGACAGGGAGCAAGCAGTCATCACCTGATTAGAATGCAGCATATGCTGCAGCAGACAGCGGGCACACTCAGCTGCAGGGGGATAATAAGCTCCTGCTCGCTATAGGCACTGTGTGTTCCTTGTGTGTTACTCCTCGTGGCAATCAACCTCCCTGTTATTAAAACAATTGAGCTCAAAGGAGAAGACAAACACTCATTTGCAACACTGAAGAAACAAGATCCTTCACATTTTCCTCTTTCTTCAATTGTCTTTTTACCTCTGAAGCTCTTCTAGGTACAGTGAAATAAACTGGACCTGTTAAATTAGCTTTTCCCAAATTTCTCAGGCAGATCTGCAGAACTTGCACAGGCACCTTCCATGTGTGGGCTCCTCTTCTGCACCTCTGTCTCCTTGGAGTTTGCACTCCCACTGTGGGCTGTGACCTCCGATCTGAAACCACCATCCTGCAGCCAACTACTGGAGATAAAATCTGTTTTGGCATGTGCTGTCTAAGCAAAGTGTATTTTCTCTGACAAAGATAGAAAAGGCCCCACAAACACGCAGGAGTATGAGAACACAGTGCTGGCATATTGAGCACTTCAACACATGGGCACAATCCAAAGCAGCAGACAAAATTTCCCACTAGTTAAAGCAAGGACCATCCAATTCAAACAATCCAGGCAAGTATTTGCCCTCAAACCTCCAAAAACTATCATAATTTGCTTCTCAGGAGGAAAACTAAATGAATTAAAAAACCAGCTAGGACAAGGCCAGTATGAGAGCTGGAGAGCAGGTGAAGGTCAGCTGCTGGAGGAATGAAAGTGAAGAAAGAAAAATGAAGAAAAAACTGCTTATTGTATGGGGGGGGGATGGGGGGTAGAAGTCACAGTTTGTGCAAAGTTTGGAATGCCATGAACCAGAGTTATCTTCATCCACTTTAAAGAGAGAACAGCCTGTCATATCCTAATGGGATTGTACTGGATGTTATCATTACACTAAGGAATAAAAAATGGAATTTGCAGAATTACCTGGCTCCAGCCCATGTCTCAACCCCAAGCAGTAGAGGAATGTATCTTTCAACCACTGCCCAGCTGACCTCAATTCCAGACTGCAGTCACAGGCACACAGAGAACTTACTTCATGTGCTCATGCCAAGGGTTTTTCTCCAAGTCCAAATTTACAACAAAGTTCCTGGGCTGTAACACAGATCCACCACCTGATTTCACAATCACCATCTTCACTGAGATGTGCAACACCAGAGCAAGATGACATTTTTCAATGCCACGAGGAAGAATAGGAATAAGCTGTAGAGATTGTTAGAAAAGTTTTGAGGTTTCAAATCAAAGAGCTAAAGAAACATGCAAGATTTAAGTAGTCTCTGCATATACGGTACAAAAAGAATCTGAGGTGGATGACACTCAGGTCACAGGTTTTTGAAACAGGATTTTCTGTGCTAAATCAAAATGTAAAGACCACATTTTATGTTTGCAGATACACAGCTGTAACAGCTATAGCCATTCCATTATGGACAAGTAAGTATTTAGAAAAATCACTAGCAAAATGAGGGAATGTGTCCAGAACACCCAGCATTCAGGTAGGGCCCCCACAGCTCTCAGCTGCTAACAATACTAAGATTCAGAGATTTTTGGCAGTTTTTTTTTTTTTTATGAGTTCCATTTTATATAAGGGAATTAAAACAATCCATTAGCAACAACTGGCAGAAAAAATACCGAGACATAATCAGCCTCAACAAAACAACCTGATCCATGCCTGCTCCTGCATTTGACAGAGCAGATTTTCCTGGGGCAGATTATGGTAACCTTTGCTCGCTCGTGTTGCCTATATTTGGATGCATGAAGTTGTGTTAGTTCAGAACTTGTCAAGACTTGTAGACTTGCAGAAGTTTCCTTGGACTTCGTCCCTGGGCTGGCTGGAAATGTGGATGAAGACTTGGAAGCAAAGGAAGGAGCAGTTAGATCAGACTTGCTGAAGGGGACAGGCCATCCAGCACCAGACTCTACAGAGACAGAGATCTCTTCTTCCCCCTTCCCTCCTTGCATAAAACATGGAGTAAATTGCACTGGGAATTACAGCTTACTCTTTGAACAAAAAAATGTGCTGGATTTTTAAAGGCTTACCACAGTTTCAACTCCTGTTGCTTAGTATGAAGCACACTGGAGCTGTTCTTGGATGCTTGTATCTTGTTCTTTGTATTCTTGTTTGAAAAAGGACATTCCAGCCTTCTGTAACCATCTCCCAGCTGTGATGAACATTACTGCCTGAAGAGTGTTAGAGATTGTGCAGAACAGACTGGCCCCATTGGTGGAACAGAAATACCTTTGTAAATAAGGGCCTTTTGCTGGCACCAGGAGTGCAGCAAAACAAGGCCAGTCCTCATTCACCTCAAGACAATTTATTCCTGGCACAGGGTGCATTTCTCTGAACAAGCGTTTTCCAAAATTATCTTTGCATAATGATCAGCACGGAGATGAAACAACTGAGGAGGAACAGAACAACCTGAATCCCTCAGTGATACACACATCAAACTTGAGAAACTGGAGCAGTTGTTGTACCTCTACAAATTCAGAAGGCTCTTACCACAAGAAATAAGAACCTAACTGGTTAAAGCAATTTTATTTAAGTATTTGGAGGGAAACTTTCATATCATGAGTAAAAATACTAGAGTTGAATGTTGTTAAAAAAAAGTCAAGACGATGAGCTCTCTGTGCAAGCACAGCAGTGTCTGATGGAGAGGGAAAGAGAAGGTTTTCATAATATACTTCCTTTCAAATAAAAATATTAAATGTTACTTAACTGGAATACATGCCATTATTTTTTATACAGTCAAGAGAATGAAAAAAAGCGCAATTTAAAGAACGCAACCTACAATGGAATAACTTTATTTGCAGCAGAGACAGAGTAAGACTGCTTTTATGAAAATTACAAAGAAACATGATACAACAAAAATAGGGTGTGGGGAATTTCCCACTAAGATTAAAAATGAAAAACAAAACAAAAAAGTTCACTTTTTGAACACCATTATTATTCAAACACATATGAAGTTTCAACCTATTTGTTTTTTATACATGGGAAACACTGTTAAACTGAATCTTCAAGAGTGAGAAGGCACCATGAACTGTTGGTTGATACCTTTAATGCACACTCAAGAAAGAAGAAATGATCTGGCATGATGCAAAAAATCATTAAGTGTTTATATATATTCATATATCTTTTCGTAAAAAAAAAAAAAAAGCGGCAACAAGTCATTACTTCAGTGCCAAATGTACTCGTGTCTGGCTGACTCGCTCATGAGGATGATTTCTCACTTAGACCTGTGTGGTATTTCTGTACAGTGGTGGAAGTGGGTGATTCTGTGTTGTTGCCTTTCATATTAGATTGGTAAATCAAGTGTTTTCTAGGTTCTGAGAAGCCAATCCTATGAAGTATTCCTAAATTCTATGCAACTGGAATAATTAAATGCACTGTCTAGAATGAAATACTCATCTGTACGGCGTGGCAATCCCACCGGATTCAGTTTGATATGTAATGTCTTGTAGCAGATGTTATAACAAAAATAACTTTTGCTTTTTGATTTACCTCACTGAGGCCATTAATGCTGTTCCTATAGTTGGTTTTCTGGAGTTGGATGACACTTCACTGCTGTCCAAAATGAGTTTGAACCTTAACCCTCCAGAGTTTGTTCACTTTGTTGCTTATATTATTGCACTAGCTACTAAAGTCTTATATCTTCCTATATAAATCTAATTGTTCAGAATGCAGATTCTGTATTTAGATAGTGAACTGTATGAAATAAATAAAATAAGGGGATTTTCTGGTCAGAGTTGCTGATATGTTGAATACCTTAATTATTTCTAAAGTAAACAGTTTTGGTGTATATTCTTAAAAACCTATGGTCATTCAGCATAAAAGCCTTGACATAATACTTAAAAGAATGGATTTGTTCTCCTTCTCAAAAATTCATCAAAGAATTGTTTTAAATACAGAATCTGTGAGGCTTCCTACAAATTCACCTAAGTCATAATACAAACACAGTTTGTAACTCGATAATATAGAAAGTTCTCTAGTGTCCATTGAAGTAAGGTCCCCAAAATGCAGTCTGTTTTGTTTCCGAATGGCAAAACATTAAGCGGTTCCACTGGCTGAGTAGGAGAACTGAGGAAAATGAGGTCTTCTCTCGTTATCTACACAATCCATGCTGTCATCTGAAAGAGGAAAAAAAACACACAGTAGGTAACATTTTCTACCTTTTTTTTTATTTTCAGCAAATCAACAATAAGATAATACATGGTAAAGTTATTTCAGAAAATAGATGTTCAGATGCCCATTTAAAATTGCTAGGACCTGCATTGCTTAAATCCACATTCACTGTTCTGAATTTCTGGCAATTGCTATTTGAGAGCATCAAACATGCACATCACAAAAATACAATATTTTGATTGAATATGGATATTAGCCCATGCTCAACTGACTGCTTGTATACACACAGTGCATGTGGATACGGACGTGTGCAAAACTCATTATTATCACCGATTTCCAGTGGGAATGTGCAGATTTGGAAAAGACAACAGTACAAGTAATTTTACTCTTATTAGACAGGTTTTTCATTTCCAGAACTGGAAAGATGTAGAAAGTTTCACATCAATTTACCAACTTCTTGGTCAAATACATATGGAAAACCCTCAAATTTAAACTGATGCTTTTTCATATGGGCTGAAAAGACCCATCATAGCAAATTATTTCTGGTAGTGTGGAAAACACAGTGGGAAACATTTGGAAAAACATTACCTTGGTCAGGAGGAGTGATTGTTATCATCTGTGCTGTAAATTCTTCATCAAAGTATCTTGTATCTGTTTCAGATGTAACTTGTGGCTTGAATGGAGGTACAAGCTATGAAAAGAAAAAAAGTGTCCATTTACAGGTTCTTGCAGTGCTGTTTGAAACAATTTGTCTAAAACATTTGAAAAAAATGTCTAATAAACACCAGTTCACAAAGAAGGAAGCATATATAGTAATAAAAAACTTACTTAGGTGTGCACTTCCTGTTTATGGGGCATTTTTTTCCCCCAGGATTTAACTGCACAAAGAAAACTTAGAATCTTAAAGTTTCTTCAAGAAATAATATGCTGACCAATGTTTAAAAATAACAACAAATACTAGTTCCCCACATAATTATATGGAAATTATCAAGCTCATCTAGTCAGATTTAAGCTTAAGGAGGATGAAAATGAGTAAGAAATATGCATCATGATAACAAGCTTATCAGCTAACCCTGTGTATCACCACAAGGGTTGTAACATTCACCAAAAAGTTTCAGTTACAGTGCTACTGTGCCCATGCAGCTCACATTGGAGGTCTGACCAACCCAGCAGAATCTAGGCCAAGGCAGCAGCAACACTAAGCTTTAATATTTCTGGTCCCCAAAAGTGGTTTGAGGTCAACTCTGAACTTCGAAAACCTGGAGCGCTTACAAAAACCTGAGCCCAGTCAGCGGTGCACATCCTCCTCTTGCTATACCAGGAGCTGCACTTGTTGGGGTTTATTCCTGAGACTCACTTGGGCAGACAGGCTGGAAATCATCCATGTGTACCTAGGCAAGCTCTGGCAAGAGCAGCTCCAGATGGAGCAGAGCTGCCTGACTGGGGCTGGAGGAGGAGCACGCCTGGGAAGCGGGATGGGGAGCTGGCTGCATACAGATGCACACACTTGGAACAAGGACAGCTCTGGAGGGCACAGAGCTGGGATTCAGACCTTGCTCACCTGCCCCTGCACGGGGCGGCAGAAGCAGGAGGCAAACACGGCTGGGAGCCCTCCCGAGCACAGGAACAGCGCCGGGATCCCGCTCGGCCATTGTTTAACAGCACACGGCCACGCCCGGCTGCAATTGAGGAGTGTGACTGAGGAAGCGTCGAGCTTCCAATCCAAAACTGCAGGGAGAGGTTTAGCAAGGTGGATGGTAATTGCTCCAACTGGAATCAGGCAGTGACCCCAAGACATGCACTTCTGCACTTGTACAAACAAGAATGACACCGACACAAACCACTACCTGGAAAACATCCGCAAATACACAAAAACACCTTGAATACACAAAACACCTCTTCCTCACTCCTGACTTTGCCCCCTGCTTGGATGTGAAGAATCATTTGTTTGTCAAGCTGGCAAATAAGAAAAACATTGGTTTCAAGCTCTCTGTCACCAGGATGGTCCTTCTGATCTGTTTTGAGAGCACCTAACAGTGTCCTGTCTTACAAACAGCAACCCAATCAAATGCGTTCATTTTCAATGTAAAGACTGTAAGAAATGTAATGTATGTATATATGGCAGTGTTCCCACCTACAAAGAAGCTGTTTAAAATCAATCTTGAAAAATTTAGGGGCATAAAAGCTCTGTTTATTATAAGAGAGCACTATCATAGTATATATTCATCATCTTTTTTTCCCAATTACTCACAACTCTCTGTGCCCAAGAATGGCTTAAAGGAGCTGGGTACATTAAAGGAGCTGGGTACATTACCCTTACAAAAAAAATGAGGTCCTTAGAAGCAGTCTTTATGTCCTAAATTTAAAAAGGAAAAGGAAATAGGATATCCCAAAGTCAGGAGTCACTCTGAGTCTTGCAGTCCCCTGAAGCTACTGAAGAGGGAATGCTTCACATTAGGTTAGTAACAGTTCTCAATCAAATCACACCAACATATTACATATAAAAGCCCTATGGAGCATGAAGATTCTTCCTCACATAACTGTATTCTCTCTCTCCTTGTGGCAGTTTCTGCCTACTTCCCAAAGCAACCCTGGGGGGTTTTTTTTTGACAGGCTGTGCATGTGTGTGTGAAGCTCTATCTGTCCTTTTAAGCTAATGGTGGTTTTGGCACTGACAGTGCCCCCAGTTGCCCTGCTTGCTGTGCACAGCACGGAGTGATTTAGGACTTGGGCACTGCAGCAGACACCTGAACTGAGCACATTGGAGCGACTCAGAGCAGCAATCCCAAGCCAGCACACATGTGGAATAGGCTAGTGCTGCCTGTATCATTTTCCTTTTTATTTTAGTATCTGTTAAAAGCAATTTGAGACAGATTATGATGCACCCACATGACATCTTTTCCCCCTAGCTGTCAAATTCTGAGCGCTAAGCTGGAAACAGAGGGGAAGCCGCAGAAAGCTCCAACGCTGGCTGTAACAAGCAAATATGTCGCTTTACTGAAAAGCTGTCACTGCGATAGCTCTGCAGTTCAACTGGCAGGGAGGTGCCACCTGTAGCCTCCCATGGCTGCAGACCAGCACTGGTACCCGCAGGCTCATGCTGATTTAAGAGAGGAAAAGGACCAGAACCACCCCCCATGTGATTAAAATCTCTCTGCATATGTTTTGCTCATGGCTGGGCAAAATACTGCAAATTAAACTGCACCTTTCTCTGCACCAGAGACAGACAGCACTCCTCCAAGTGAGCCTAACAAACATTTTAAATTTGGGGGACAACCCCAATTATTCAAAGCTCCTTGTAATTTAAAGCAAAGCTATGTTTCCAAACAGCTTAATTAAAAAGCAAATGTTCTGGATTACCCAAGCCCATATTCATACACATATCAAGCATTACCGGAGATGGCGGGGAACCAAGCTTAGCACACAAACACCTCTTGGCAGCTGACAAAATCCAGCTTCAATCCATGGGACTGCACTTCAGGTAAATGCTGCAAGACCCTCTTTGGACCACTCAGAATGCAGACAGCAATTACTCACAGGCTCTCCATTTGCACAGCACGCCTACCTCAGATGCAAACACTAATGAAACACGAGTAAAGCCAGGATCTAGTTATCCTTGGATATCTATCCTATCCTTGGATAGGCCAAGGTCAGGAATAGTCTCAATTAGCACACAGTTTTCTCTAAAAGATGCAAGTATTTGGAATTTCCTGATAGTTTTCAGAATAATCTCAATCAGCAGCACTATGGGACAATTTATGAAGGATTTCTCAGTCCTACGGATAAATAGAACATTGCCTCCAGCTTGTGTGATTTCTCTTCTGTTCAGGGAACTGGGACTCCTACCTAATGACAAGTAATTTTACTCAAAACATTTAAACCCCATTGTCAGCTTTTTACCTTAAACTGCAAAAAACCAGCAAACCCTCAAGCATTCAGCTTGTCAGCTGGGTGAAAACAAGGACAACCTCCTGTTTAAAACAGGAATTCAGAGCTACTTTTCACATTATACTGAATAAACTCCATGGAACTCTCTCCTGCCCTCATGACTGCATGCAGCTCTCCCTCAAGGGATGCTTCAAAAGGGCTGAGGTCTAACGTCTTGCCCACACTTTCAAGGCACAAAAACTTGTTTTATGATTTTTCAGTTCCTTTAGCCACACAGATCAGTGAGGAAGTGAAGGAAGAGAAGGAAACAGAGCCCTCTCTGTAGCTGTATATAGGCACTGGACAATACTCCCACTACAGTATGGAAACTCAGTTTCTGCCAAGTTTCTTACCTGCTCCCACCAACTGGAGGGACAACCAAACTGTATATAGAGATCAAATGAGATCTGATACCACGAGGGAGTGCTGGGGGAAGGAGGGAAATCAGGAAAGGCTGGGATTGAGTGAGATCATGTGGCACCAGTAGATGGGAGCCTTGAATCAGCAGATCACGTTTTAGTTGGCTGCTTTCCTTGAGTGTTATGAAAATGTGGCTGTTGAGAACTGAATGTGAGAGGCCAACAGCACACCATCCTTAGAGCACAAAGCAGGACATCTTGGAGGAGTGAAATAGTTATCAGAGAAGGAAGGGGCAGTGAGGCACAGACAACTGACAAAACTCACTCTTACACCAAGTGCTGGGCACCTCAACTTCAGTGGCACCCACTGTGAAGCCAACAAACCCAGTGGGTCTCAAGGAAAACCCATGAGAAATACCATGAAGTGCAGACACTTTGTATCAGTCCTTTGCCACACACAAGAAAAAGTATTAGGCTGGGATTGGTGTAAGAGCCCACACTCGTCTGGACTTGTCTTGAATGCTGACATTAGATTGAAAAGGCAGGAAAATGCAATGGGAAAGAAGAGCCCATCTCCTACTACTGCTTCTAGGAAGTTTGGCTTGAGATGCTCAGGAACCAGCAGTAACTCTGGGCTTGAAAGGGATGCATCAGTCAACAGCAAGAAATGGCAGCAAGAGTTCGCAGGAAAAGCCATTTAAAAAGCTTATATACTCTCTAAATTTGGAAGCTATTTTGATTATATCCTATTTATTCAGCCATAAAACCATGTATCTCATTAAGAGATACTCTTATCATTGCAAAATAAAAATCCAGAAGTAATCTGATTACAGTATTTTTAGTTGTAGCTAAAAACAACTACAAACCTTTTCTGTGGAGGGTTTCTGTGTACCTTTAGAGAGCAACAAAATTTGAAACATTTGATACATCCACAGCTACAATTCACCTTCGGAGAACAGTTGTATAAATACCTTTTTCTCGTATACATCTTGCCAAACAATGCCAGCAAAGAATTTGTGCTGCATAATCTCCTTGGCATCATCAGGACCGCCACCTAACCTGTAGGAGGCAAAGTAAGTAATTAAATGTTTGAGTACAGTTATTTTTTCTAATACAATTTTTATTGCAGTGTACTGAAGAAATTCTGAGTTCATATAATGCATTTGGGAGCAGTTCTAGCATTTGCCATGTGTTTGGTTTTTTGTGCAAGGCCTATTTTAGGCTCCAACACAGTTCCACTGAAAGATTTAAAAACAGGCTAACAGATTTAGAAAAAATGTCTCTCTTAGACAAAGAAAATAATAATAATAACCATACTTCAAAAGACCTGCCCTTCAGAAAATACACTGTCCTGGGGACCACAGCAGATCCTTAAAGTAAAAGATCTGAGGCACATATACCTTCTCTCTACATTAATATGCAACTACCCCTCACAGTTTTCTAGAGCACAGTGATGCCAGCAGTAAAACTGAATTTGAAGCGAAAGAGAGACAAGGCTTTTTAAGGCAAACTGATTTATGCAACCTGATTTCAATTTCCATTAAAGAAAACAGTTGACAACTGCAGTGATAATATCATAGCATATGCAAATCTTTCCTCCTCCTTGGCTTCAGGAAAGCACAAAGGGTGTTTTATTGACTTGAGGTATATCAAGATAAAGCACTTTTATTCCAAAATAAAACTGTCCACACAGCTTATAGATGCAATCAGTTTAGCTGCAGTGTTGAGCTAACTGATGCTTAAATTTTGCTGTGGAGGTTAAAATGTTCTCTAAAAGACTGAACCACATCTGCAAGCAAAGGCAGGCATCGAGAAAACAAAACAGATACTGGGTAATCAGCAGGAGACTCAGATAACAAGGTTAAAACAAGGCTCAGGTGTTACCATGTTCACCCAGGCTGATCTCTGCCTGTTCTCCCACGGCTGGTGCCACTGGCAAACTGAGATATTGACCCCATTTCAAGAGCTTGAAGCAATGACTCTACAGGACACAGGCTAGAGTTATACTGTTACAGACATCAGGGACAAGGCCTGTTCTCTGGGCCTGAAGCCAAGACCTGGCCAGGCCTCATCCACTGATGCACATCTGGCCCTGAACATCCTCTGTGTGGTAACCTCATGCCCCAGTTCATGATTAGCTGGGGATAGAGGGGAGAGGTTTGGTTCAAAATATCAGAAAATATGAAGGCTGTGCTAAAACCCATTGAAGTGGTATTTTTACAGCTTCAGCATGCTCTGGAATGCAGATAGAAGGCACAATGCTGTTGAGACAGCACTGGATGACAGTTCAGCGTGGAAGAGTCAAATACTGCAACACTTTGTTCTCGGTGCAGACTGGGAATGGATCCTGATGCATTCAACCCCTCGGCCATGGCCAAGCACCATCTGCAGAGAAGGCAAACTGGCAGAGGCCACAGCTGTACCAGAGACACCCAGCAGCAGAGGTGCCTGACAGTCCAGAGGCTGTGCCGGCTTCCTTGCCCTCTTCCATTCCAGTGCTACAGAACCTAAGGGGTTTGCTCCTTATCATCATTTAGGAAATGTACAGTGGAACAGCTCCACAGCCTTCCAGTACCTGGGTGACTCTCTCTTCCCCAGGTGAGCTCTAAGACCAACCTAAGTCCACCCTAGAGCCCCAGGGGCCAAACCCAGCTGGATGAGGGCTCTCCCATCTGCCTGGCAGCACTTTCTACAGCTGCACAGCAGCCTGGAGCAGAGACAAACTCCAGGGCAGCCTGGGAACAGAAACAAACTCTGTGAGTAATCATTTCTCAGCTGGTTCCCCCCAGGTCTGGTGGCTTAGCCAAGTCTCTACCAGACTCCTTGTTGCTTCCACAGCACAGTGATGATGGCCGATGAAGAGGGTGGAGTCAATCCTCTATTCCCATCTGGCAACAGACTGCACAGGAGTTCAGCAGTGACTCTGAGCTAAGAAGCTCCTGAATGGTGCTCTGCAGAGCAGCAGGCAGGAAGGCTGGCTGGCTGCAGCCATGTACAAGTGCTCTGCAGAATATGTTATCTAATACGAGCCTGTGTTCCATGAAGGGCAAACACATATTCAGGGAAATGCCAAGAAAGACTCCAGATGTTTTACTTACCTTCTCAAAATTACACAAGTCCAGTCAAAGTGAATGGCAAAACAACAGAAACCTCGTATTTTGGATATGGATTTATTCCAAAATACAGTTTGGTTTTTTAGAATTATTATGAAAGGTCCCTCTCAAGGAGAACAAAATTAAATTGGCAACTAACACAAAAATCATGGTTAAGCACCAGTGAGAACATAAAGAGCAGCAGGTTTGTCTTTCATAGGGATGTGCAATAAATAAAGAAAAATACAGCAAAAATAGGAGCTCTGAAGAGATTCCTGGATAATAAAGAGAAATTCTGCCTATTTTAGTCCTCAGACAGAACCGAAAATAGTATATATAGGACTTGAAAAGCAAAATCTACAGAAATATACAGTATACAAAGAAATATAATAGAAAGAAGTATAGAGGCCAAAAAACAATTTAAAGAAAAACAAGAAAACATCCCTCAAAACCAAACCACTAAACAATTCTGGTTATTCATTCAACTTTTGCCTACACTTGAGAGACTTTCTTTAGTTAAATCCAAAAGTGAAAATTATTAATAAAGTGCAACATCAATATTAAAATGAAATTAATTTCACATTTTAAATTTTTATGAAACTGCATATTGCTTTTAAGTCCCTTTAACCATTTAATGACAAATATCTGTGCTCCATAAACTGAGGGCAATCAGCAATCATTCCTCAGATATATCATATAGAAATAATTTTTAAAATTTGTTGTACTGTATTTTTTAACATACGTATATAAATATAGTTTATGAATATACAGGAAGATTGCAATTAGTGGATCACATGAAAAATAATGTACCTCTATTTGCCCATGAAAAAGTAAGCAGTGCTCAGCTCCCAGATCCATTCCCAGGTCTTTAAAAAGACACCTGCACACTTCTAGTTTCCCAGCCCTGTCTTCACATGATTTCTCTGAGTCACCCCTGCCCCCAAACCTGGTGCTACAACAGCACAAACAACCCCACAAGGCCCAAGAACAACAGCCCAGCAAATGTTGGTGTTCACCAGCTCCAAGCACACAGACTCCCATTTCTCCTTCTCTGATACAGTCAAGATGGATACCAGTAACGTATTTTACTATGGCCCTTATCTTCCAGGCTTCTAACAGGCACAGGGAAGGATTTGGGAGCTGGATCCACATCAGTTCCCTGTGACTGGCACAATCAGCATAGAGAAGCTGTCTGGCTTTGAGAACGGCATGATTTGAAGACTCCAGATTTGGAAGGAAAAGGCCACATTCTTCCCAAAGCCCTGAACACAGAGTCTTTGGGTGCTTTCCTGCTCAGAGATTAAAACTTTTGGGAAGCCTAATGCAGCTAACTCCCAGCTCTCTGCTGAGCTTTACTTCCCCCCTTCTTCATTGACCACATGCATGTGACACAAACATGGTAGATCAAAAAGCACTGAAAAAGCTCCCACTTCACAACATTAGTAATCAAGAGGAATCATATTTGAGGTTGGGAAGTCTCTAAAATAGTGGTTTCTGGAAAGCTTGGAGAAAAAAAATCTTTAAACTTGCCTTTTATGTTTTTCTCAGCTTCAATTTAGATCTCTGTGGGTGAACTGTTTGAGTTTGTCTAAATTGCTGTGGACAGAACAGATTAAGACTAAAATTGTCATACACAACAGCTAAATCTCAGCCTGTCTCAAAGCACCTGGTGAAACATTAAGACTTGAGCATTTTGCACTTCAGCTGATACACAGGACACTGGAGCTGTCTGGAGACAGAAGCATTCTCCTGCTCAAGGCATACACAAGTCACCTGTGTGTGGCTCCAAAACTCTGCATGTCCACAAAGCATCCAAGTGTGCTGTCCAAGAGGACCAGCTCTTCAATGTTACCTCCTTTCTCTGGCCACCAGCTTGTTTGGGACCACCTCCAGGCCCCTGAAGTCCCCACAAGTGTCATCTCTAACGCTTCCAATGCCAGCAGAGCAGCTCTCACACCTTCCTGTGCCTGAGAGCAAGGGTGCTCAAGAGCCACCTAACCTTCCTGTAGCAGAGCAGCACGGAGGACACAGACACACAGCTTAACTATCTCCTCCTTTCACTGTGAAAAAAAATGAGTTTGGTTTTCATACAAGTAAGGGTTTCATTGAATCTGATGCTCCTGAACATCTGTGGCCAAAGTTTCATAGGACATGGAAACAATCATCTTGGCTAGGGAGAAATTAAGTACCAGATTCCCATGTGACTGCAAGAATTGACGGCCAGGTCCAGGGAACACCTTCAGCTCTCCAAAGCCACAAACGCAAATCTGTGAAGTCATCAGATCTTTGAACAGGTGTTTTTGAAACGCTGCATCATCTTCCTCCTGCTCTTGCTGAATGGCAAGGTCCAACAGCACCAGAGAGGCAGGTGAAGCAGCCTGTGATAAATCCCATCTGAACAATCCTGGCCTATGACAGGGACTAAGGCACGTAGTGAAATCTGATGATCAAAATTCAAATTAAACCATCCTGAAGTTCTCCCAAGTTAAAAACCTGCCAAGATCCAGAGTTTGCAAGACACTGATTACTGACCAATCTAAACTCAGCCCGTTTATAAGGGGAGCTCTGATCCATGCCCACTTTCACAGGCTGCAGTCTCCACAGCCAGAGGAAGAATGATAAAAGGCAAAAACTTTGTTGCTTCATGTATGAAAAACTGCTCTGATTACCTCCTTTCATTTGATCCATGTCACAAAGCAGCAAAGGGGAATTTCAGGTCACATTAACAGGAAATATTTACAGAATAGATTTTTTTTCCTTCTTAGGAAAATTAGGGCTCACATTACAAGATTAATAAACTATCAATCCCAAAAGAAACTTCAAAATTCCTTTTCTCTTACAAAATGGATTTCATATGACCAAATTTAGAACATAGCCATGATTAAAAGCAGAATGCAATTTATTGTTCTTCACATTTTCTCCATATGCCTGGGAGCTTGAGACTGAAC
>VZUA01038574.1:39971-50374 GCA_013401035.1 Horornis vulcanius
TATCTAAATATACAGCACTTATTCCTTGACATCAAGCATAACAGTGATCCTAACAGCATTGTATCTCATTTCATGAGATCACAATACTGAATATATGGCCGGTTATATGCCAGCTTCAGTAATAAAGCTGTAATGCTTGGTTTTCTCTGGTATAAGCAGGGAGTTGCAACAGTCAGACATAAGTTTCAGTGTACCTCATCCACAAAGGACAAATGTTTTCACTATCTCTAAGTGAACTGTGAGAAGAATTGGCCTGTGAAAACCAATCACATATGGATTTACTGGCCTGTAATTTAGGAGAGAGAACAGCTGCTTACTTCTTGGATGCTTGAGATCCACTACCCATTGGTTGTAACACTGAGCTATCATCTGCTCAGTGATTCTCCTCAGCATGCATCCTGCTGAAATATTACCATAAAATTTTTTTCCCCTTCTGAACTTTTCCCACAAGCCTTATTGTCTTGAGCACTCCTCTCAACCATAAGAATAGCCATTCTTAATCTAGTCAGGAGAGTGTTTATTTTCTATCAGCATCACTGACTTCACAAAGCCACATATTTTCTTGGTATCACTGAGCACAAGTGTCTTGTTTTAAATTCAGTGCAGGAGAGCGGCATCACTTGCAAACATGTGTGTACCATTAGCAACAGGATGTATTCTCGTGATATGGCAAAGTAAAAAACCTTGCTACCCTAAATTCCAGGCTCCTGGTTGATGTTTCTATAAGGAGCCAATTGTTGCTATTTACTCCATTTCTGCCATTTCAAAAGGCCTAAAGTTCTACAACAGAACCACTGGGTTTCACTACAACTTCTCACTGGAGTTACGGTTTTGTTCCTTAATCTGTATATTTTAAATAAGTTTGGACAAGCAAGGTTCTGTTGTCTTCCACACAGCAATGAGAACATTCAAGGAGCTCAGGCTTGCTGGTAATGCACTCAAGCTTCAAATTAGTTGACCCTAAATATTCACGTGTTTCTTACCCATAGAGTTCCAAACACACTTTGCACATCATCTATGTTTGAGAAAAAGAACAAAGGGGGCTTAAGTGGGAGATTTTAGAGTTAGTAGTGACTGACTGACTACTTTTCCCACCCTGCTAATAACAGCAAATCAATGGGAATGGATTATTATAACTTGTCTCACCTTGGCATGTTCGGCCATCTGCAGACACAGAAAAGCCCCGCTCACATATGCACTGGTAGGAACCATCTGTGTTTAGACACTCTCCGTGTGGCGTACAGAGGTCAGATCTCTCACATTCATTGATATCTGAAAGCACAGAGACATTCAAGAGCTTTGTAAATCACCACAGCCTTCATATTAAGCCCAAGTTCAATTAATCTTAAAAGCAGCTTCTATTTCCACTGGCTATGTAAATATCTGTGTGAACAGCTCATCTTCCAGAGTAACCAAATCTCCTGGGATCATTCTTAAAAGCTGTATAGATGTCATTATGTTCTGCTACATCATACTCCTGCTACATCACTCTGTGATGAGGATGAGCAGAGAGTGATTTGTGGGATATCAGAATAAGCACCATCCTAGACAACATTTCTCCTGTTTTACAGGAATTGTCAGCTCCATCTCGCTGCTTTCTGATGGCTGCACACTGGTCAACTTGGGCATCTGACTCCACATGTTAACTAGCAGGTTAGGAGCTGCATCTTTCCCAGAAGGCTGATTTTATATACATTAAAGCCAAATGCTCTTTTTTGCTGATGGGGAGTGGAAATGATCCCCTAAGATCACTATATAAGAGCTTATCGTTGTCTCTTTTGATGGGTTCTATTTTAAACCTAGAAAGCATTTTTTAAACTTGTGAAAAACACAACACATTTTTCCTTTTGACTGAAGTCTCATGTTAGCAACCAAATCTGCCCTCAGAATTTATGGACTTCATTCTTTCATTAAGGTACTCACTACCAGTTTCATATCAATTACCATTCATGTTGTAATTGTACTTTTGAATTTTTTTGCTTTACAGGAACCTGTTAAGAAGCATTAAGTACCATGCTGAGATCAAACAAAAATTTACAAACAAAACTTACCCGTGAGGCTTATTCAAACATTGGAATTTCTCGTTCTTAACTGTACCCCTTGTTGCTTACAGCCATCCAGAATCTATCAAAGTAGCCAGCAATTTTGATATACTATAGAAATTACGATTTCAATATCATCATCTCAAGACCATGGCATCCATTATAGAATTTTCTCTAGCTATAAACTGATTCTAGCCTGTGTGTAAACCTTCCAACCAATGTCTTGAAATCATGGCCGTAAGACGAAAGAAAAGAAGCAGGCAGCTCAGAGAAGTTGAATCTGCCTGAGGTGCCTTTGGAAAAGTCAATGCACTCTACTGAACACAACACCTACGTGTATAAAGCTTTCTCTGAATTCATAGCAAATGCAAACCATCAACTACTTCCTGAAGCCCTCTGAAAGTTGGGAATGGTGGGAAATCAGCAATGACAAGGACAATATTGTACCTTCTCATACTGTATTCAAGATTTAGCTGTATTAAAACTTCCAGAAAAAAACTGGAAACAAAACTAGCTGATGACACAAGGTAGAATGATGTATTAAAAGACAGGAAAACAAAATTACCAGTGTTAGGGAAATTGAATATAGTACCTCTGAAAGAGCAAACTGCAGTTTCTCATGTTTTGGAGTCTTTTCAACTTTCTCCTTACCAAAACGCATATCCCTAACTTCTAGTCTAGTCCAGATTCAACTTGCAGACACTGCACTCTGTGATAAATTTGCCAGTTTAATTCAATAGCTCTCTGTCTGCACTGTCTGTCCCTTAGTTGGCTCATAAGTGCTTTCAGTTTTGTTATATTTATCCATTTAAAATATGAGGCGTGTATCTACTACTTTAGATGGCAAAGTGAAGAGCATAGAGGGGTATCAAAGCTGCCACTGATTTTAGCTTGTGGTCAATTCTCTTTTATCTGCTAAAGCAAGGTCTAATACAGCACTTCTGTATGCTGAATGCAACGTTTTTTGAATTAGAAAGCAGTCACACAGAATACTCAGAACCTTTACAGAGAATTTAGTGTTTGTTGCAGAAGATCTTCAGCATGGATGAGCTGCAATCCAGTTTCTCAGCTCAAGTCTAAACTGTGCATAACAGAGCACCAAAGTCCAGTGTTCTGGTCCTTCAGCCATTTAGAACATGAATATGTTATCACTTTCCAGCTAACACTATGGTTTCTGTCTCACAAAAATGGTGGGCAAAAGTGATGAGGCATGCCTGGGTGTTGTGCCAACATGGAGATGGGGATGTTCAGAACTAAAACTTGGGAAGTGTCTTCCTGGGTTTGGCAATGCTGACCCAGACTCAGATAATGCATTCCATTCCTCCCCACCCATCCTCCACAAAGTATTGCAAGTGTTTTATAGAGGCGATATCTAATGTGATTTGATGCTAACAATGCTGCTCTTGTTGTTACATCTCTGATTCACAACACATGGAATGTTCTGTCAAAATAAATGTTTCCAGGATTTGGGAATAAAGCAGTGCTGTATCTCTCTTAGTTCTAACACAGATCCTCTTCCAAGTTATGAAGGCTGAGACTTCAGCCTCCTGAAATAATTTCTCTTCATATATTTACAGAGAGAATAGAATGAATGAAAATAGAAAATAAGAGTAAGAAAGTACTACAGATGATAAATGAGTTTCTCTTCCTTACCATGACCTGTGACTATCACAAGTGTTACACTTACAAACCCACACATTTATAATAATGATCCTGGTATTTCTTACACCTGTTCCATACCTTGACATCCCCTATTCGCAATCTGCTGGAAACCATCTGGACAAGTGCATTTGTAAGACCCTTCAGTATTTATGCAGCTTCCTCTTAGGCAAACATTGCTGTCTTGAAGGCATTCATCAACATCTGAAATAAAAAGGCAACCGAATTATTAGAGGATGTCAAAACTGATTACATTTTTAATCGTTTCAACATAACTTGAAGCAACTGTGTGCATACATGGAAATCAAATTTACTATACTTTAGGATTCTTTGTTATTTTCCTTTCATCATTTCATCAAACGCCTCATATTTCTAGAGGGCTTTGAAATTTGAGTTTGTTTCTGATTTACTCCAAGCAAATATGACTCATGTGCCATCTGCATCTCTCACAAAAGCACACCATAACAGTTTTGCAGTTAAAAAGAAATCCAAGCAGCTGCACACTTAGAAGACAGATACAAAAAATACAGAATAATGCAAATTTAAAATAGTGATCTTTGGACACGTTTAAACCACCACACAGAAATCCCTGAGTCGGAAGTGACCTGACTCAGGCATCCCCCTGAGAGCAGGCGAGCCCAAGCCTTGCTGGTGTGTCACAGCAGACAGGACGTGCCTGGGGAGACTGCTCACACAACAGCCACGGGGGCAGGCGGCTCACAGGACAGGGACTGCCCTGTGTGCTGGTGGGTGGCTCCTCATGCAGTTCACGAGATGCAATACAACCATTTCACAGGCTTTTAGCAGCTGGGTCATGAAGCTGAATGGCTGCTTTTGCACAGTGCTGCACCCCAGCCATAAATCCAGCTCCAGAGCCCAGGCACACAGGCTCTTGTTTCCCAGCTGCCGATACTCCACATCCAGGATCCAGCCTGAGGCCCGTGCACTCTGCCCTAGTGTCTCGATATCCACGGGATAAATGGCTGACACACAACAGGGAAAATTTCAGGATACAAATTAGACACGAGGTAATAAAATATTTCAAGAACAGGACACTGGAATTATCTCCACCTGAAGTCTTTTCTTCCTGTTGTCTTTCAAAGGGCTTAAAGGTATCCCAGTGGAGGAAACAGAGTACAGCTACTATGGGTACAGGATTAAGTCAGCAAGTGCCGACATTCCAGTGATATTATACAGTTTTGGTTTCGTTACAGCTGAAGATCACAAGGTATCTGGTGCCTGTGCCTCTAAGTTTAAAAGCAAACAGCAAGTGAGAGAGTCAAATAAAAAAACTGTCTCATAAGCAACTTCCCTCAGCCACCACAGAGCCCTACCCTATAATCTGCCCAGCCTATTGCTTTGATAATGTAGTTAGCTTCCTTTGAAAAACAGTAATCAAAGACTTTTCCCAGTACCTTTGATTATTCCAATTTCTTAAGTATGGATTTCAGCTGATTAGAATTGTAACTTTTTCCTGAGCTGCAGGAATGAATAACAATTGTAATTAAAAAGAGGACATGACCTCATTTCTACATTTATCTTTGGAAAGCCCACACTGTATCATTCTCCTTGGGATTTAATCTATTTAATAAAAGTAAGAAATAGGGATAGCTTTCTTACACGAACGTTACTGAAGATAAAATTGCACTTAATGTTGACAAAGTTGTGACCTTTAGATAACCACATGTTTTATAACCATTTTCAACTGCAAAATAAATTGTGGCTTTTTTAAAAAGCAATTAATTTTGACTAGGAGCATGAGAAAAATTAATTACTCCCTTGTGCTAATTTAATGCCAAGTCTCACAACAAGAAGGTGTCTTCTGCCAAATTCAGTCAAAATGCATTATTTTCCATATAGGAATCCTCCCTTTATCTGTTGCAACTCTTCATAGACCCTATGAGTGCTGCATGAGAATCCCCAGGAAAACGAGAGGCAGTAAGTCATGCCTGAGACATTCAATGCTTTTTACTGCCCTTACACATGCATGTCTTGAACGTTTTGGCTAATAAAAATCTCTGAAAGCTCTAGGGGAACACTGGAGACCTTATGGTTCAGACTTTCTTCCAGTTACCCAGGTTCTTTGAGATGTAGTCTATCTCAGTCCTGTTGGTGCATGTTCCCACTTCCTGTTGGTTAAGGCAAGGCCCCACAGGTGTCCTCACACTTCGTGTTCCCTCTTATTCAGGGTAACAATGAGCAGAAAGTCTCAATGTCACTTTATCTCAAGAACAAGATGCTGAACAACAGACTAAGGCGGAAGATAAACATGCATGTGGGTGTGTATCTTGAAGACATATCACATGCATACACATCGATGTACAAGTTACTTGCAAATAACTTCCATTCTTAAATAAGTAAAATGCCACACAAGGGCTTCCTGACAAGAACTTCAGCCAGGGAGTTACACAAAGCACAACTGAAAATGAGCACAGCATAATTCTACTGAATTCTGCAAGACCCCTAGAAGTTTGCACAAGTTATAATGATCAAACCAGCAAACTGCTTCTTGCATGCAACATCTTTAAGAAAATATCTGCACCAGAAAAAAACCTAATTAACAAATATTTCTTGCACTTCCTTGTTCTTTTCAGACAATTTCACTGTGCTATGCTCACAGTTTTTTGTCATCTCTTTCCTTTTTTCTCTGTGAAGCGTTAGAAAACATTCAGGTAAATAGGCTAATCCAAAAATCAGAGGCCATTATGTAGAGAAACACTGGATGTCTTCTTAAGGTGATTTTTTTCTTTAGTTTCCAAGGTGTAAAAATCAGTCTATAACATCCTGTACTTCAAAAAAATTTTAAGGGATATAATGAAAGCACGGAAGAACTTCTTCCACTTCAAGAGATTAATTACTTTGTGCAGGACTTGCAATATTAACAAAACTCTTCAGTGAACAAACCCTGGCTACAGAAATTAACCACTTTGTCACTGGGTGGAGAAGCTGTAAATTTGGTTGCAGACTTTTAAAAGAGACAAAGATCCTGGGGTAAGAGAATGGTTTTACCCTTTTTTCTTGTTTGATTCAATCTCTCTTCTTTTGCCTTGGAAGTATCAGAAACTATTTTGTCTTGAAAACTGCCTTTGATCAGGATCAAGAAAAAGCTGAAGATAAAGCATGGACCTATCCTGACAGGCCAGGTGATGGAGAGCTGCAACAGCTACCATGACTTCTTGGGCAGTATGAAATACACCAAGGCAGTCTGAACAGAAGTTTGAAATCTCATCTGAAGTCTACTCAGAGCAAGTTAGATGAGTAGTTGTCAAGAATGATACCATATTATCCATTCTGTCTTTGGGAGGCAGGAAGGACCTGTGATCAATTACACCACATTTTTCTTTGATTCTTGACAGAGTATCTCTACATCTGTTGCAATTCACAAAGATCTTGAAGCCAGATGAGAGCAAAATCCTTTGATGCAAATTTTTAGTGCATTGCATCATCAGCCCACATTTCTTGAAGCTGAATCAAGAGATGCTGGTACTCAGCATGAATAATGAGAAGACTGTGTTAAGTTCTTCCATGAACGTATTCTCCGAATAGATCAGGACCAAAGAGTATCAGTGTGCTGAGGAGATTTTATAAGGTACCCTTTTTCTTTGTTGATGAGAACTTCAGGAGAGTTGAATGTCAACAATCCAATAATCACTAAGGATAAAGTCTGTTACAAGTTTGCCTTGAGAAAACAGCTTTTGGTCAGCCCAGGGGGAACTGCTCTTCTGCCTGCATCACTTGAAGGGGAAGATTCCTGACCTATTGCTGTGAGGGAGAAGGTGAGGACTGCCTTCCAAATGCTGTGTGGAGGATAACCTAGCGGCAGAACCCTATTTGGTAGAACAGCAGTAAGAAGCTGTATCTTGCAAGGTATCAGCAGTTACTGAACACACACCCGAGACTGAAAAGCTTTTATAAGCTAATGCCACATGTACAGTGAGACCTTAACTGAGAGCTAAGCTGTGTGAGACATCTCATACCCTGCCAGTGTGAGATAAGCAAGCAATTGAGGTGGAATCTTTCCTAGGGCTCGCTAGTAAGTAATCTTACATTCTCAAGGCGACTGTGAGTAGTGCATCAGATGTACCATATCAGATGGTATAGCCAACAACAGGGAAGAGGGAGGAGCTTTGAAATGCTTCATTAGAAAAAAAATCAGTTTGCCAATTACTGGACAATTAAAGNTTTCTTGCTACATGTATTGTACATCCTTAACTTCTTAGTTTTGTTTTTACAAGCTCAGTACCTAGACCGCCTTTTTGAGACAGTGCAAGCTGTGAACTCCAGTAGATCCTGCTGGAACTTGTCATCTACTAAATACTTTCTCTTGCCAGCACACATGTGTGATGGCGGTGGCTGCAGGTTCCCAAAACCAGCTGGAGAAGTCTTAACTAGCAGGCCCCTATGAGAATAGCATATGCTGGCAGAAGCTTTTGTAATACAGAGCCTCTGTGTCAGAACTTAAACAACAAGGTTTGGAAAGGCTGACTTGTTTTTGGTAATAATCTCAACTAGTCTTCCAATCTTGCTGTTGGAAACACGTCCTGATTTTCTGTATGTGGAAAGACGACAGGGACTATTTCTAAGAATTCATTAAATATGTGGCTGTGTTGGTGGGAACGAATGGTTGGCAGTGTAGGGAAAGAAAGAGAGGCAACATATATTTCTACTCCATTCTTAATAGAGTTAATGCCTACAGCTGAAATACTCAAGATCTTATTGAAAAAAAAATCAGTTAGTAGCTTAAGTCCCTAAGCTTACCTTCACAGTGATCTCCAGTAGATGATAATGAGTAGCCTTGGCTACAGATACATCTGAAAGATCCTTCTGTGTTCCTGCAGCGTCCATTCGTACAGACTGATCGCTGCTGGCATTCGTTAATATCTGCAGCAGCAGAGACAGTGAAACTGTTACACATCTGAAAATAACAATTACTCATCAAATGGTACAAAGACCAAGTCTGAACACAACAGCAAAGCACAGTATCAATATCCACTACTACTTAACTTGTTTGTATTTATTACATACAGTGAATGCAATGCGTAAAATTATAAGAAACTGCAGTCTGTGTGTTTTCCTTGAGATGACTGTGTTCAACATTCTCTCCTGTAATGTCAATTTATCCCTCAATGCACAACTGGGTACACACAGACTCACAAATACACACACATGCTGCCTGAGAGCTGCTTTTGTTTCTGTTATATCTGGCAGAGGTAACAAGTCAGCCGCTGCAGTGAGTCAGCAAAACCCACAAAATACTTTCCAGCAGGATCACCACCTTTTAACAGGGTGTGGTTTTCAGATGCACACTGACAGGCTAATCCACTATTAAGTTGTACATTAAAGCTCCTTAAAATTCTTGCCTTGTAACAGTATTAATCATCTAACTGTGGGGAAATGTCTCTTTGCTTCCATGACACTGCTAATCCCTCTGTGCTTCAGTTCTCATAAAGTGGGGTCAGCCTGAGCTAACAGATGGATTTGAACATCAAACTTAAATTTTCCTACAGAAAACTCAAAATATTGGAGGGGAGTGGCACTTTGAATTCAGAACATAGCACATGCCTTGTTCGAGCTAGGAAGCCTATTTTCCCTCTGTTATTTGTAAAATATTCATTAAGAAGCAGCATTTAAATTGACATGGTGAGTTCTTGGTCACTTCTAGCATTTTGGCACGGCTGAATGTCTTATGGAAGTACACCTCAATTCAAACAGGAGAATGTTACTCAATGAGGTTTTTCAGGTCTGTGTTATGGCTGTACAGTCTGACCTCTTAAGTAACGGTTCCTTGCAACCACAGAAGTTTAGAATTTAAGGATCACTGAAATCTGTGGGGCTCCATGAAGCAGCTGGACATGTGTATGAGTCCTTACTTTAGAAGGGTGCACTTTAAGAAGAACAGTGTGCACATGCCAGCTCAGCTTGGCAAGGGCTCTTTTCCATGAAAGGCTCAGAGGAAGCAGTCAAATTTTGTCTACATATTTTCCCCACGATCAGTCTGCTGTGTGTCCTGAACAGCACATTTAACTCACTCAAGACACTTAACTTACACTGATGTTTTGTTTCAAACTTCCTGACAAATTTGTATGAACGATCATTTAGTTTTACTGTATTATTTTTAGCACTCAGAAGTCTGGAAGTGTTTGGTGCTGTACAGAGACACTTAGGGAAAGCTGAGGGAAAGGAAAAAGAAGGAAATTCAACTTCTGACAAGAAACATGTAGGTTTCTGTGCACTTCCACAGCCTGGAGACACTGTCCCAGATTTTCACCATTATGGAGAAGTTCAAGTACCCTCCAGTTAAGGAGAGGAATATTCATACCTCCTGTACATGCTCTAGGCTCTCCCTCAGACAACCTCACTCTAACTTCCAACCTAATTTTGTTCCACTGGAGCAGTCCTGATGGGCATTTTAGATGTGGAAAAATGTGGGAANTTTGCAAAAATTCCAGTTTAGCAATATAAATATTACTACATGTTCTTGATTGGCTTTATAACACGTCAAAATCTACAATGGGATCATAGAAACCATAAAATGGTTACATTCTTGGGTTTTTCGCATCAGTGTTGTACATTTAAAAGCAAAACGGGGAAGAAAGAAGAGAGACGAAAAATATTATCTAGAAGATAAGTGCAACTTCAAGAATTTTAATCATATTCTCTCTTACCTTCACACTGCTCCTTTGATGCAGAGAGTTTGAAACC